>RJWJ010036789.1:0-15877 GCA_004363605.1 Indri indri | reverse complement strand
ATTCCCTCCTCCTCAATGTTATGGAACAGTTTCATTAGGATAGGTATCAATTTTTCTTTATAGGTATAGTAGAATTCGGCTATTAATCCATCTCATCTGGATCTTTTGTTGTTGTTGTTGGGAGATTTTTTGATTACTGATTTAATCTCACAACTCATTATTAGTCTGTTCAGTAATTCTATATCTTCCTGATTCAAGCTTAGGAAGTCATGTGTTTCCAAAAATTTATACATTTCCTCTAGAATTTCTGGTTTGTATGCATAGAGGTGTTCACAATAGTCTCAGATTGTCTTTTGTATTGCTGTAATATAAGTTGTAATGTCTCCTTTTCCATTTCTGTTTGAGCTTATTTGAATCCTCTTTCTTCATGGTCAATGTAGCCAGTGGTATGTTGATTTTGCTTATCTTTGCAAAGAACCAACTCTTTTTCATTGGTCCTTTATATTTTTTTGTTTGTTTCCATTTCATTAAGTTAAGCTCTGATCTTTGTTATTACTTATCTTCTGCTAGATTTGAGTTTGGTTTGTTATTGTCTTTCTAGTTCCCCGAGGTGTGACATTACGTCACTAATTTGTGCTCTTTCTGTCTTTTTGAAGTAGGCATTTAGTACTATGGACTTCATCTTGCTACTGCTGTTGCTGTATATCAGAGATTTTGATAGCTTTTGTCACCATTGTCATTCAATTAAAAAAAGTTTTAATTTCCTTATTGATTTTATCATTGAACCAAAGATTGTTCAGGAACAGGATGATTAATTTCCATGTATTTGTATCATTTTGAGAGTTCCTATTGGAATTGATTTCTAGAGTTGTTTCACTGGGATCTGAGAATATGCATGGCAGGATTTCGACTGTTTTGAATTTTCTGAGACTTGTTCTGTGGATAACATATGGTCTATCTTGGAAGATGTTCCATGTGCTGATGAGAAGAATGTATATTCTGTAATTTTGGGGTAGAATGCTCTGTAAATTTCTGTTAGGTCCATTTGTTCCAGAGTCTCATTTGGTCCAGTATTTCTTTGTTGATTTTCTGCCTCAATGATCTGTCTTGTTCTGTTAGTGATTTCTCAAGCCCCCCACTATTATTATGTTGCTGCTTATTTCATTTCTTATGTCTAGTAGTATTTGTTTTATGAATCTGGGAGCTCTGGTGTTAGGTGTATATATATTTAGGATTGCTGTATCTTCTTGTTGAATTGATCCCTTTATCATTATATAATGAACATCTTTGTCTTTTGTTCACTATTGTTGATTTAAAGTCTGTTCATCTAGTTTGAGAATAGCTATTTCTGCTCCATTTTGGTTTCCATTTGCATGGAATATTTGTTTTTCATCCTTTTACCCTGAATCCATGTAACTCTTTGCAAGTTAAGTGGGTTTCATGGAAATAGCAGATATTGCAGCTGTGTTTTCTTATCCATTCCATCAATCTATATCTTTTAATTGAGGCATTTGGACTTTTTATTTTATGTTAATGTTGATATGTGAGATACTGTTCCAGCCTTCATGTTGTTTGTTACCTATTTATTGTGTATACTTCCTTATGATACTATTTTTGATTGGTTTTACACTGGTGAGTGTTGACTGCTCTTTTCAGTGTTTAGGGCACTATTGAGCACTTCTTGTAGGGCAGGTCTGTGGCGACAAATTATCTTAGTGTTTGCTTGTCTGGGAAAGATTTCATTTCTCCTTCATTTATGAAACTTAGCTGTCTAGGATACAAAATTCTTTGCTGATAGTTATTCCATTTAAGAAAACTAATGATGTGACCCCAATTCCTTCTGGCTTGTCAGGTTTCTGTTAAGAAGTCTGCTGTTAGTTTGATGAGTTTTCCTTGGTAAGTTACTTGATGCTTTTATTTGCAACTTGTAGGATTTTCTCCTTCATTTTTACTTTGACCAGATTGATGACTTGGTGATGTCCTATTTGAAATGAATCTTCCAGGAATTCATTGACCTTCTTGTAGCTGGATGTCTAAATCTACAGCAACACCTGGGAAGTTTTCCTCCATTATTCCCCTAAAAAAGTTTTTCATGCTTTTTATTTTTTCTTCCTCTTCCTTGGGAATACCTATGATTCTTAGGTTTGGGAATTTTAAATAACCCCATATTTCTTGGATATTTTGTTCATTTCTCTTGATTCTTTATTTTTATTTTTATTTTTTTACTGACTGGATTCCTTCAAAAGCTTTATCTTCAAGCTCTGAAATTCTTTCTTCTTCTTGGTCTAGTGTGTTGTTAAGACTTTCCACTACATTTTGAAATTCCCTAAATGACTCTTTCATTTCCAGAAGTTCTGCTTTTTAAATTATTTATCTCTTTAGTGAATTTTTCATATCCTGAATTATTGGTTTCTTTGTGTTTGTTTCCAGCTTTCTCATTGATACTACTGAGCTTACTTGTGATCCATATTTTGAATTCCATCTCTGCCATTTCAAAAATTTCCTTTTGGTTGGAGTCCATTGCTGGAGAGCCAATGTGATCCTTTGTTGGTGTTGCGAGAGCCTTTTTTTTATATTGCAGGAGTTCTTATTCTAGTTCCTTCTCATCTGGAACCTCTTTCCTCAGCTAGAAACAGACAGACTTGCAGCTCACCTGTTCTATTCTTTTGGGAACTCTGCAGCTCAGTATAGAGAGCAAGTGGTACACTGCCTTTCAGCTCATCTAAGTAGGTACCCACTGTAGTGTTGCTAACAATTTGGGTCAATTGGACCTCAGACCTCTGGGAGAGTGCGCAGGTTCCAGTGGTGGTAGCCTAGGTTAAGTAGCCTCCAGGTCCCAGGCCTTTAGATGGTGTGCTTAAGTCCTAAGGGGAACACAATGAGACTGGGCTAGCAAACTTGTTGTCAAGTCTCCCTGGGTTCAGGTGCTGGATTTGAAAGTGATGGGGCAGTGTGATCGTCTGCCCCAGAAGGGCAGAGGCACTGTGAGCCTGGGACAAAAGGAGTCTGCCCTTCTTCATGAGATCAGCAGTGGTAGGCAGTTCTGGGACATACGAGCAGCTCACATGTCCCTGTCTTGGCAATGACAGTGGTCTCTGTCCTTTAAGGGCACAAAAGCACTCAGATTCCCAGCTCCCACCTGAACCAGCTGCAGCAGAGGTGGTAGGGGCAGCTTGACCCTCTTTATGCAGGGCTACCAGACTGGCTGTGGGCTGTGGCTGAAATGCTCAGGCAGAGGAGGTGTGCTTGTGTCAGGGACTTGCCTCCTCAGGGAGAGTAGGCTCCTCTTAGAAGAGACAGGGAGCTTGAGGAGAGGACTGCTATTCTTGCCCTTCCTCAGTAGAGGCAGTAGCTTTAGTCTTTGGCAATAGCAAAGCACTTCCTTTGGCTTTTTGGAGGGAAGGGAGTGCTCCACAAGCTCCATAGAATCCTGGATGTGATTGGTGGAATATCTTTTCATATGCTTATTTGCCATCTGTATATCTTCTTTAGTGAGGTGTTTGTTAAGGTCTTTGACCCATTTTTCTAAAAATTGGATTTTTTTGTTTTCTTCTGTTGATTTTTAAGAGTTGCCTATATATTTTGGATAATAGTTCTTTATCAGATGTGTCTTTTACAAATATTTTCCACCATTATGTGGCCTGTCTTCTCATTTTGTTGATATTCTTTTCTACAAAACAAAAGTTTTTAATTTGAATGAGGTTTAGTATAGCATTTATTTCTTTTATGGATTGTGCCTTTGGTGTTATCTTTAGTCATTGCCTTATACAAGGTCATCTAGGTTTTTCCCTATGTTATCTTCTATAAGATTTTTAGTTTTGCATTTTACATTTAGGTCTATAATTCATTTTGAGTTAATTTTTGTGAAGTGTGTGAGGTCTGTGTCTGGACCTTACATATGGATGTCCAGTTGTTACAGCATCTCTTGAAATGACTATTTTGCTTCATTCTCCACCAAATCAATTTGGGACATATTCTGGGAACCACACTATTCCTTCTGTTTGAGGACAATGATGTAAAATGTTGCCAATACAGGTGATGTTTCTGTATGCAAATTTATTAAACACACTGAAGGTACATTTCTATGGCCAAATGGAGCCAAAATAAAACAAGCATTGAGGATCTACTGCAGCTTTATTAATGACCTAGAAGTAAGGCCTTCTATGTCCCATTGTTTTATATCTGTGGGGAAAAATGTGATGATTGCTTTTTTCCATGGCTTATGACAGTGAATAACTGAGATGGCAGGATCTTATCCAAGGACATTCAATAACACACAATACTTTTTCCCATAATAAACTATGATAGCTATAAAAACATGCCCATTAATCAATCCTAATATCAGTGGAACAGGGTGTCATGGGATAATTTTCCTTGCCCCTGTTCTTTAGCAAGATACACTCATAAAGAAAATGTAAAATTATACAACGTGAAAGAATTATGCCATTTCACTTAATGGGAAGCAATGCTTAGGACTTCTCCTTAGAAAATCTTGAATTTATACACTGCTGTTTTAGAATTTAAAAGCAGCAAATGGTTTCTCATTTATTCTCACACTTTAGTTGGGGTTAAGGATTAGGACAGAAGCCTATTTATATGTCCTGAAAAGACAATTCAGGAGAAACCATATAGGATGCTCTACTTAAAAAAGGCAAGTAGACAATGTATCCCAGACTTGCTATCAATGAAATGAAATGACTGAAAGTCATTTTTGCCCTCCCCTCAATTAGGTGAGCAAAAAGTTTATTGAGCATATTGATTAAACTGTTTTCCATTTTCTTCTCTGGGTTTCTGAAAGTAACAAAGTGCCTACAGAATCTATATGCTGAAACTTCAAATGTTGAAGTTAATAGTTGAAGGAAGAGTTAGATTTTTCCAATAATGCAAAGCATTCAATTTTGAATTCACATTGTCAGAATTTGCTTACTGCTTTCCTATGTTTATGCAATTAATATAAGCTTTAAAAATATTACTACATATAGATTCTAGTCATTTTTAATTTGGATTTGTCAACCATTTGATTTTAAGGAAATTAAGGGCAGAGAAAACATTTTTTAATTCTTTTCATTACACTAAAAATCTTTCATATTTTACTGACAAAATGTGAAAATCAAAGTAATAATTAAATCTTTCTTTAGGTCACAGATCACAGACACATACACACACATAAAACACATATTTTCTGTGTGTGTGCATATATATATATATATTTAGGAATAGTAAAAATGATCTAGTAATCAAATTTTAAAATAAAAATCTGGTTTTTATTTTCTTCATGAAAATATATCTGGACTTAGAAACTTCACTTAGCTATAACTATTAATAATTTATTCTGGGCAAGTAAAGAAGAATGCAGGTATCAATTTAATTCCCATGAATATATTTCTAAGGAATAAAAACTATAAGAGAAAGTGTAAATGTAAAAGGAATGACAAAAAATATTCAAGAAAGAGCCCATCCTCTGAAGTGAGGTATGACAAGAATGGAAGAATTAGCACCACATGTACTCGCCATCAAATTGGCACTAACTGATCAATACTAAGGTGCTCACATGGTAGTAATATTCACTGGGGGTTGGGGAGTCGGGGTGGGTAAACTCACAACTAATGGATGTGGTGAGCATTGTATGGGGGAAGGGCACGCCTCTAATCCTGGCTTGGGTGAAGCAAAGTCATAACGTGTAACCAAAATGTTTATACCCCCATAACATCCTGAAATAAAAAAGAAAGATTTTCAAGACAAAGGCTTATGCAGAAAGAATATGTAGTTTATTTTGTCTTCATTTTAGAGAGTTAACAATATTCCTATTATATTCAATTTAATTCAATAAATATGCATTGAATAACTTTCTCGTGTTAGATACTTTCTTAGGTAGATACTGGAAATAGAAGAACAAATAAAACACAGCACTTCCTTCTAGCTGCTCACAGTCCACCTCAAAAACTAATTTGAGTAGTGTGGTAATATATCTTTAACATCAAGCTACCAATTTTTAGTCTTTTGTACTTACTTTTATCTCACCTTTGCAGTTAAATAAAACTTAGCCCTGCTGTGTATAGTAGATTTCAGAAATCCATATTCAGAAATAAAAATAACAGGTGAATTATTCATTTTTTAATTTCAATGATGTTTGGGGTTTGGGATCTTTTTTGACACAGTATGTTAGAAAACAATGAAGCTTCACCCTCCATTCTGTCCCTTCTGGAGTTCATGATTGGGTAAGGCTATTCATTAAAAGAACTGAAAAAAAAAACAAAAAACAAAAAAAACAAAAAAACAGTCAATGGACCAGATAAACTGAAGAAACATAGTATATGCCATAGCCCACTCATTTGCCACAGACAGCTGCATTTGGCCATGATGGATTAATTAGCTCAAGTTACTTTTTTATTATTATTTCAAAGGCTTTGCTTGAAGGATATGAGGACTAATAAGGTCAACAAAAATAATCTTTTTTATGATCTATAGTTTTACAGTCATCATAGTAAGTAATGAGGTCTCTATTCTTTTCTGAGATGGCATGTTTAAAATAGCGTCTTCAAAATTACCAAAAATGAAAAGAACTCTGTAAGACGAATAAATAATAGTTTTATATCTATCATTGCCTTTATTAAAAATAGAATCAAGAAAGTTTATGATTAAAAAAAAATCCTTAAAATCTCAACAGAGATTTTACATAAACATTAAACTTTCACTACTTTGCCAACATGAGAATTCTTCACTTAATAAACATTACATTTATTTCCCAGGGTTTTTACCTACAAATTTTTCAGGAATACCCAAATTATCATGTTAATGGGATGCAAAGGGAAATGTTTCTTTTTCTCACTATCTCTTATGGATGGAATTCCTAAGTAATTAATTGCAGAAACATGCATTTAATGTATTAATTTTTAGGGCCAAATAGGCCCTCATGCAGGCAATACACATGGAGTCAAAATCATGTGTAGAACAGCACATAGTAAGCGCATATGGCTCTATTCAGAGTCAAATGGTTGAGACATTATTTTCAAGGCAAGTTCCATGTTTGACTTTAATAATAACAGTTACAAGTAGCTGTAGAATGTAGATTCTGTTCTATCATTAATTCATGTGGTCAAAATGCTGCTGAGTTGGCAGATAAGTACAGCCCAAAGCCTAACTTTCATAACTCTGGTAATGATCAGTGGGGTACACAAGCATCTTCAAGTCACATAATTGCGGTGATCTCAGTATGTTCAGTTCTGGTGGACCGTTGCCCATACCACTAAATCAGCATTCACAGCACTATGCACATATGGCACAGTTGGAGTTCAGTGGGGGCCTAGGACTTTGTTAGCTTGGGGGCCAAGTCACTCTTAACCTCCATAAAAGGCATCCCTTTAAAGAACAGGGTAAAGGTCACTGCAGCTCATGCCAAGTGTAAAAATGAGAACTACAGACAGGAAACACTATTCAGATGTTGTAGCTCTGTAGGCCTGTTTTATGTCTGCTCTGAGCCCTCTGCAGCTACAGGAGACCAAAGACATGCTCGCCATCCCCATTTATACTAGGTCAGCAGCCAAATGGGCCCAGACATTAGAAGCAGGGGAAATCCAGGGCTAATCGGGAATTGCCTGTCTCAGAGCTATGACATGAAATACTGCGATAGGACATTGTGTGATTGGAATTGTGACTGTGATGTGTTGTGGTGGGTTGTAGATTGAGTGTTCAACATTATGAATGTGTGACACTGCAGCAGGCTGGAGCATGACTGCATAACTACTTACCCCCAAGTCGCTCATAAAACTGAGATGTGTCTCTCCTGAGAATACCAGGGAGCAAAAATTGTAAATAAAATAAATGTTCAGTGTGTCTGAATTAATGAGCATGTATTAAGATCACATACAACTTGAGGAAATAAGAAAACAGCACAATTGAGATTTCCCTGAGTAATAATGGAGAAATAGGGGAAGTTATTTTTATTATCTAATCGGTAAAAAGTCCCCAATTTTTCTGTCAAAGTTTATAAAAGAAAAATACACACGGGTTCTGGGGGATGGGGGGGTTCTGTGACAAATGTGGAAAATCGCTCAGTAGGGAAATACGTTTCACACACAAAATGATGCTTGTAGGCAAAAGTTGAAATAAAAACCATGTATACATGCCATGATTTTTTCAGATAATTTTTCTTCATTAAACTAAAAATTATCACCCATTTGGTGAGTATGCCAATATCATGTTTTCTGTGGTTTGAAGAACCAATCTTGTCCGGCATATTCGTGCCAGTGATATTCATCATCATCTCCGTACAGTACACTATTTCTAGTACCTGACCTAACTCCCTGGCTTTCTTCCTTCCTCCCTTCCTTCCTCCTTGCCCTCCTTCCTTCCTGCCTTCTCCCTGTGTTTCATTTGCTTTATTTTTTCTCTCTTTCTCTTTAATACTCTGTTTCTTATCTTTAAAACTGGCAAACAGATTTAAGACATTTTGTAAAAGATAAAAAGCCTATTTTTTTCTGCTACTCATGAGCTTAGAAATTGGGGGAGGGGGAGGCTCCAGTGCTAAAATTGTAAATGACATATATTTTGAAAAAAAAAAAAAAAAGGAACTTGTGGCCATTGCCATGAAGATTAACATACAAAAAGACAATTCAGTTTTAGCCGTTCATTCAATAGATACCAAAGCAGAGAAGCAAGTATGTGATACATGTGCCATTTTAGCAAGCAATGGTGTCTCAAAATGCTGCAGCCGCACCCTGAAGATTTGGGAGACAAATATGTATTTATTAAAAATTATCTTCCAGTTCACAAACTTACAAAATACATATTTTTTGTGAGGAAGAGGTAGCTGTGCAGTCTTATAACAAGAGATATTTATGTCAGGGTAAAAGTAAAGGATAGTTAATCTAGAGTGAGATTATGGAATAAGCGATCATTTTTGCAAAATTTGTTCATGGTAGTATATTTTCCTCCTCAAGCCCACATCTCTAAGTCTATCTCAACAGGTCCATTCTAGAGTGTCTGAAGATTTATCTAATTTCTTAATTTAGATTTATGCCATTGGCTAATCATATAAATTCTTGATTCTTGATTTCCAATTAAGTGCAATGATTTGTGGGTTTTTTTTTTTTTTTTTGAGTGTGGTCTGTCATTTCTATTAGGCAAGAAATGCATTTCTATTTGATAAGAAATCTATTTCATATCAATCACCTAAAATATATATTTCTTTCTTACTATTTATCCTTGTATTTTATTTATGGAGGAGAAAGCAAGATACTGTGCATTGTATTATATACATTTAAATATTTATAGATGCATGTATATCTCTGTGTGTATGCATATAGATGCATACAATTTAGTGGTCTACTTTTAACCCTTTGCAGTATAAGATTTTTGTACTAAAAAAAATTTAAAAATTATTTCCTCCTGCCACTTTATTTTATAAATAAGGAAATTAAGATAGAGATAAGTAAAACATTTTGGTGCGTGATCTCCTGGCTTATTAATGACAAAAAGAAATCGCAAAGTTAAAAGCTTTTGGTCTTTGTGTAGTAGGAGGCACCCACATTTTGGATCAATTAGTGCAGAAGGAAGCGGCAGAGGAGCTACATCGACAGCAAAGTGAGACTGGAACAAATGAGATGGACTGGCCCTGTGCCCTCTGCTTCTCAGGAGACTCTGGGCAGTTTTCACCATTTTATATCCAACCATGTTCAATAATCATATAATCAGATGTGTTTTAATTTATACAACTATCATTCTACAGTAAAAAATAAAGTAATTCAAATGGTTAAAAAAAATTCAAGTCAATTGTCTCCTTTATCAAGGGTCTTTTCACTATGCCATATTACTTAAATTTTCATTTAAATCAGAACATATTTAAAACAGTTCCATTCATTGACGTCCTGCATTTCTCTTAGTATGTATTTCAGTCTATGACAAAATCATAAAGTTCTATGCAAACTGGAGAAATCAGAATGATTATTTTGGACAAATTAAGATAGATTTCACTTATCTCATTTATAATTTGGGTCTGCCATGTTTCTTTAGTTCCTTTAAAGACTATCGAAATATATTTTCGAGTATAGTTGAAGAATGTTGAATTTGTGTAGGTAATCATTTTGTCTATTATTAGTTATATTTGAGCAATTATACACCAAATGACTTGAGGAATATTGGTACCTTTGACATCATTCTGGAAGCAGTTGCAGTGACCTAAGGTAAGATCACGTTTGTGTTATGTGATAAACAAACATACCTGTCTTCACCTAGTAAAGTCAATTAAGTGTCTTCTGAGAGTCACAATGAGGAGCCCCCAGTTGACAGAAACACTACCTTGCAGAATTGATTCTATAATGCTTCCAGCATCAAAAATACAACGAGCTATTTAGCATTTTCATCAGTGACCTCCTCTCTGAAACGTCCTCTCTAGCTTCTGTCAAAGGGAAATGTAATAAGGTTGCTTCTAAGACATCGCTTAGATCACTGATGAAAATGCTAAATGCAATTAAAGTGAGAAGAAATATGTATTTAAATGGAGAAGAATATACATAAGAAAACTTGGGGAGCAGTGCATATCAAGGAGCTAGATAGAAAACAGGCTGTACTAGAACTTAATAAGATGAGAATATACAGAGGAATGACACACTGTCATAACTCATGCTATAGGAAATATCAGGATATTTCAACCAGAAGAAAATAAATACCAAAATACATTAAAGCTGCAAAATTTGAAAGAGGTATCCATTTTGTTATTTGCCTCCCTAGCTTCTTTTTATGTCTATTTTAAGCTTTTATTTTACTAAATTTAAGAAAAAATGAATATTAGTCTGAAGCCATTGTTTGCCTCCAAATAGCTGACTTTCATGAAAAACAAACCAGAAAAAGCAGGAAAAAATTTATAATTATGGGTAATACATTGAGTTTCTTTTATGTTTCTTTTATGGATGTGGTCTCTCATTTCTATTAGACATATTCTGATTATCTTTAAGCAGTAGATACATATTTATTTTCATGGCTAGGTCAGAAAAGTGATAGTAATTACATCAGCATTTTGTTCAGTAGCTATTCAAAAAAAAAAAAAAGAAAGAAAAAGAATAGCAGAGCAATATATCATTCACAATCCCACTACTGGGTATTTGTCCAAAAGAAAGGAAATCTGTATAAAAAAGAGATACCTGCACCCCAGTGTTTATTGCAGCATTATTCACAATAAAAAAGATATGAAATCAACCTAAGTGTCCATCAGTGTATGTATGGATAAAGAAAACGTGGTATATTTATATAACGGAATACTATTCAGTCATGAAAAGAATGAAGTCATATCATTTGCAGCAACATAGATAGAACCGGAGGTGACCATGTTAGGTAAAATCAAGCCAGGCACAGAAAGATAAATAGCTTGTGTTCTCACCTATATGTGGGAGTTACAAAAGTGGATCTCAAGAAGATAGAGAGAATGATAGATACCAAAGACTGGGAAAGGTGTATATTTTCTTGGGAGATGAAAAGAGGTTGGTTAACGGGCACAAGCATACAGTTAGATAGAAGAAATAAGTTCTAATGTTCCACAGAAGAGTAGGGTGACTACAGTTAACAACGAGGTATTGTATATTTCAAAAGAGGAGCAGACTTGAAATGTTCCCAAAACATAAAATTGATGAATACTCGAGGTGATAGACACCCTAAATACCCTGACTTGATCAGTACACATTCTATGCATGTAACAAGATATCACCTGTACCCCATAAATATGTACAAATATTATTTATCAGTAAATAAAAGAGACAGTTATCATTTAAACAGTTTTGAGTTATCAGTCATTCCATTCTCACCATCACTTTGACTTCTGTTTCATAATAAATTGCATAATGATATGTAGCTTCTTTGTCCTTTAGTTTTCCAACAGCATGCAGCTGCTTTGCTCTTTTAACAATCCTCATTTTGAGTAGATAGTAGGTAGCTTTCCTTGTTTTTAGAGCCTTCTACTGTTGACTAGAAAAATTTCCCATGCTCTATGTTCCTGGTGCCTTGGACCCCTCCCAGCAACTTTCTATGATGACTACTATACTGATGCATTTAACAATATTTATTGACTGTTCTGTACCAGACTCCTCATATATGAAACTGTAGGATATAGGAAAACTTATCAGACTTGATGTCAGAATAACCAGATTTAATTTTTTTTTCTTTCCTCTGAGTATCTTGCTAGTGCAAGAATATTTAAATCCTGTCTCTGTCTCTACTGCAGCCCTGGGTATTTTCAATTACATCATCTGAGTTTTATTATTCCTATGTATAAAATGGAAGTAGTATCATTTTCCCTGAACATTTGAGAAGGTTAAATGAGATGAAATACATGAAACTGCTTTATACAGTGCTTGGCATATGATTCATGTTCAATGAAGCTTAGATTTTACTTAATCTGGGGTTAGGTTCTAGAGTTATTGAGATACATGAGACATGCTGCCTGTCTTTAAGGAATTTGCAGTCTAGTAAAGAAGCTCTAATTTCAATTCAATAAACAGTATTTTATCATGGTTCTGTATATACTATGGTAGTACAGAAGAGGCAGCAATGCAGGAGGGAAACCCTTTAAAGTAATATTCAAATTACTTATTTTTTATACCATTGGTCCATATGTGATTGAATCAGGATCCTCCTCTCCATTACAAAAAAACAAAGTTCTAGGAAGTTCTTCCTTCCTTTCAAAAAATTCAACAGACTGCAGGAGTTCATTTTCGAATGCTCAATGTTGTAAGAATTAAATAACTTCTATATGACCCACCTTAGCTACCCAAACTCAGACTTCATAGACTATATAAAAAGAAAATACAATAAAATTATTATACTACTTGGCTCCCCATAATAAAGCCAAAATATAAATATCTTCATTTTTCAAAGGAAAAAAAATAAAATTATGGAAAACAAGTATCAATATGGGATAAATGAGGGAGAAAAGCTGAAAAAAGAATAGATAGGTGCCTGAAAACCACATCTTACAATAAGGAAAATAAAGGGATTGACTGTTTTTAATGTAACAAGAAATTAAAATGTGAGTATATTATTTAGAGTTACAAAGAGGGTACCAAAAATTGAGCTCTAAGTGTATTAGGAAAGATGAAGGGTGACATGAGTTAGCAATTCTTCATCTATCAAAGGAAGACTCCAATAGGTCATGTCTGAAATTGACAGATCTACGATGGCAATATAACAATACTTCCAAGATTTGTTTGTAAAGACCATATGAATAAACTGTTTCCTTTTTGGGACAAAGACTGGGAATAATTTGTGTTAATTGTTGGCATATAATATACATAATATGTATAAAATTAATTATATATTAACTATTATTTAAAATTATAATAAATTTTCCTAAACCTATTTATGTCACTATCAAGTGAAAAAAGAATCTTATAAAATTTTGGGATAAAAAGTAATTTTTAGCATTTAGGATAATAAAATTTTATATTTTTGAGTTATTATACTAATTAAAATTAAATTTTGAATAAATAAACATTAAGGGATATCTAATTATATGGTATTTCAGTTATTTCAATTAGAAAAAATCTTTCACTTCTTATTTTCAAAAATCTTTTAAAGATTAGTTAGCCAACGTTTTTCTTAACTAGCCTCTTATCATCTAAATTTGTTCTGATTGTGTGTGACTGTGGATATCATTAACAGTGTCTCCCATTTATTGCTCATTTGCTTCCTGGGAGCTTGATAGATGAGCTTTCTCACTCTTCTGACTTTATGTGTAGCTAGATGACTTGCTTTGGTCACTAATATGTAAGCAGCAATTCTGTGTTAACTTCTATAAATGTTTGAGAATGAGTTAATGAGCTGCCATGTACCTGCTGCTGATATCATAATTATGAAATAAACCTTAAGATGAAGTATCCATCAGTTTAGATCCCTGAGTGATAACATGGAAGACACACTCCCAAACAACCCACAGGACATGCAATGCGAAGAGAAATAAATGATTGTTTTTAGCCACTGAGATAAGGAGATTGTTTCTTACTGCGGCACAGCACAACCTAATATGACCAATAAAATAATCTCAATGTTTTCAGTGTCTTAGGATCATCATTATTATATTATTCTCATATAAAGACCATTGATGTCATAGCTGTATACAATTATACGTAAACACCACAATCCAATCTGGAAACCACTTTAATAACAATTTACAATTCAGCCTGTGTCATGTCTTTTGCCTCTTATTCATAAAAGTAATTCACAGGAAAAATTAAAAGAATATATTTCTCTGGAACTTTAGTTAGTTGATTGTGACCAATATGTATTTTTCTATAATTTTATTTAAGTAAATTAAGATCATTAGTTGAGGTAAAACTGATTTTTTTGGAAATAATTTTTTTTCAAATATTTATTTGAAATATCTACTATTGATAAAATGTATAATGAATTCAGAAGTTAGACTTTTAAGAATTGCTTCTGGAGAAATAATTTTATCCAACCCCTTCCTTTATAGATAAACATAAAACAATGTGATTCTTCTAAAATCACCTAGAAAGTATGTGGCAAATTTTAAGTTAGAAACCAGATCCTTTGATTTTTGGTTCAATTTTTTTCCATTACTGCTTCTAACATATGTTAGACATTTTGCAGTCAAAGATTATACAGTTCAGTGTAATGTAAATTCACAAATTATTTTTCTAATTTGGGGCATTTGATTAAGTCACTTCTAGTATATCAATTGCTTTCTTTTACTGCTTTTATAAGAAGGCAAAGGACATAGTTTGCTTTAAAATGAGCTCAGCCACAGTAAAAACAAAATTAAAAAAAAAAACACCAGAAGTGTTTCCAATTCTGCGTACCATCTAGTGAAGGCAAACTAGACTTCCTTGTACAAAGGGAAATGTCTCGCAAAGAAAAAGGCTTCCTGGAAATCAAATAACTATTGCACAATAAGTTTGATGAGCTAAGTGTACATTAATCAGAAACATCTGAATTAAATTGCCCTTGAAATATGTATAAAATGAAGAGGAATCATGGTTTGCAGATTATGTTTCAGATTCTACTCAATGCAAACATTTTTCCAGCCTCAAATACCTCCAGTTTTTTCATTCCTACTTGGGAGTTCATAAAAATGCTTAGTACACCACAGAATAAAACTGGATCCATCAGAAATCCAGTATCAATATAAGATAGATAATAACAAAACCCAATCTAATTCTTCTTATTCATGTAAAGTGTTAGAGATCAGATTTTTAAAAGAGGGTTATAATGTGAAGTTGGCCAACTCTGAACTATTTGAGGGAGAGGAAACAGCTATCTTGAGGGTAACTGTTAGCAGTTATTTTCATAGTATGATTTGCTAACTTTCACTATGTGGCACTCAGCATTGGATGTTATGTACCATTCTCAGATTTAAAATATGTTTGATTATTATAACATTTTTGCGATATAGCTCTGATATCTAGGATAAGTTCTCTTCTGTCACTTAGTGATATAAAATAAACCCTAATTCCAGTTTTATATAAAAAATCATTTGAAAATAATGTCATTTTTTGAATTAGCAGTAGTTTCCCAGCAGTGGGAATCTGGTATTTTTCTACAAAATAGCATGAGGTTTTAAAGAAATAATAAAACAAAATTTTGGTCCCAGTAAAAACGCATTTCAATTGAAAAGAGTGCCTATCATTCATGATGACTTTCGGTTTATGAGAAATGTTTCTTTGCGTATTTCTCTTATTCTGTCATTACTTTAATACACCACCAGACACATTTTATGTGCAATTTTACAGTAATCTGAAATTAAGCCTTTGTTGAAAAAGACTATCAGTATAAAAGAATTTAACATAATCTGATAAGCATATGCCCTAGTTCATTTCTAATAAATATAGTGGCAGTTAGTTTAGGCATGTAAATCTGCCTGCCCAAAGCTTTACTAAATTTCACAGGAGCAGAAGTTTGTCTTTATATAACTAAACATAATAGTTACTAGGCT
>RJWJ010036788.1:0-15881 GCA_004363605.1 Indri indri | reverse complement strand
ATTACTGGATCTCTTCCAGCTCTAAACTTGCACTTCAAAAGTTCTCAAGGATCAAAACTATCACCTTTTACTTTCCACTGCAGCCCACAACTTGCAAAGAAAGAACATGCTTATTGACTCTGTGTGGATTCTTTATCTTCCTGCCTATTACACACGGTGGTGGATTGTGAGTCGGCTGGGGGGAGCTCTTGTTTCTCCAGTTTTGATTCCATAATCTAGTACTGTCATTAAACCCATCCCTTCAACTTAACCCACATTCTTATTTTTTGAAATGGACAGAGGATCTCTCAGTAATAGCTGGTACACTGGAATGCTTTCTGTGTGTCAGACAGACTTCTGAGTTTTTAAAAAATATTAACTCATCAAGTCCTCACCCTTCTCAACTCTCAGCCAGGGTTCCCAAATTGTCCCTCCCACGCAGAAATTCCAGAGACAGTCTGTCTATATAAACCCTAAATGTGGCCTAGAATGTCAGGGCTTCACCTTCGGACAGAAGTCTGGCTCTGATTTGGGAGGGTTCATTATTCTCTTAGGCCCAGGCATGCCATTTTAAACTCTTTGAATTACTTAGAATTATATCTTCTAAATCAGATGTAATTCTACATTCTTCTAATAGAATATGTAAAATAAAATGAGGAGAGAGTATGTCTACTTTTTACAGCATTCTCTGTGTTTTTCTGTTTCTTGAATATCATGCATTTTTCTTGCCATTAGTCATTACAAATTTTAAATTAACTGGAAAATGACATTTAAAAAGGGATATTGGATACTGTTTAAGTAAGTTCTAAGCATTCCACTTACGTGCATAAGAAACAGGCAAACAGTTTGGTAAGACCTGAAATTATGTAAAACACTGAGGAACTTGGTAATATCAATGTGTGGCTTCCTTTTTTTCTTTCTTTTCTATACTCCCTCTAGTGTCCAAAAATATGAGTACTTATAATTAGCCTATTAGACACTAAAACACTAGAGACATTGATGTAGAAAATAGGGCTTTCTTAATCTAACATTATTTTGTTTTACTCAGATTATATTATTAAGTTACTGAACTTTCAATGTATGGTATGAAAAACACATACTCTCTCCCCTTACCTGTGGGGATCCAGTTATGCCTGGCCTATTCAGATGTATGTTTTTAATCTGTCCATTTCGGTCAGGAAGACCACTGGACTTCTGTGTTTAAAGACCATATTATGTTGCAAACTGTTCCTCACGTTTTATAACTGAAGTCTAGGTTTTAGTTGTGCAATTTGAATATGAACAGAAACCTTCCCACATGCTAAATATATGCAAAGTGTAAGTTATTATAAACTATAATAACTAGAGGATTATCTCTGGACATAGAAAGTAAAACATTTAATGACATTATTTTGTTTAATATATTGAAATGTTATTTAAATATATTGGTTTCAAGCTACCTTAGGTAATAACCAAGATATCCCTTGGAATAACAAAGAGTAAGAAAAAAAATACATATTGTTGTCATTGAATATAGAATATTAATAATTGCTAATATGTGTAAAAATGAAGATAATTTTATATTATAAAATTAAATAAATTCTTGATATTTACTTATTTTTAAAAATCAGAGACTAGAGTTTGAATTTAAGTTTCCTAAACTGACATAGTATTACTTATATTTTTTTAATATCCTATAGTTTTTAAAACAAAATTTATTTTTAACTATTATGGGCACATATAGTTGTATATATTTATGAGGCATATGTGATGTTTTGATGTAGGCATACAAAGTGTAATAATCAAGTCAGGGTAATTGGGCTGTCCATCACCTAGGGCATTTATTGTACCTTTGTGTTAGGAACGCCCCGATTCCTATCTTTTCATTATTGAAAGTATACCATAACTTACTGTTGACTATAGTCACTGTATTGTGCTATAAAATGTTGTTCATTCTGTTGAACTATAGTTCTGTCGAACTATATTTTTACAGCCATTAACTATCCCCACTTTATTCCCTCCTCCCCGCTACACTTCCCAGGCTCTAGTAACCATCATTCTACTCCTACAATTTTTTTTTTTTTTTTTTTTTTTTTTGAGACAGAGTCTTCACTGTGTTGCCCAGGCTAGAGTGCCATGGCATCATCCTAGCTCACAGCAACCTCAAACTCCTGGGCTCAAGCGATCCTCCTGCCTCAGCCTCCCGAGTAGCTGGGGATACAGGCATGCACCACCATGCCCGGCTAATTTTTTCTACATATTTTTAGTTGTCCGATTAATTTCTTTCTATTTTTAGTAGAGATGTGGTCTCGCTCTTTCTCAGGCTGGTTTCAAACTCCTGAGCTCAAACAATCCCCCCGCCTTGGCCTCCCAGAGTGCTGAGATTACAGGTGTGAGCCACCGCGCCTCGCCTACTCCTTTAGTTTTTAAACCACTTTGATGCTTACTATTCCAGTTGCTCATCATTAAATGAAGTGAAAAAAAAAAATGGAAACGATGAACTACTTTCAATAACTTTCTGAGGCATTATTTTCTAAGCTCTATTCACTCCCTAGAAGTACTTTATGTTATAATGATTAATTCATTTAAAAATGGAATTCAAAACTAAACATTCACCCTGTAACATTTTTTTCAGGAAGATTTATATTCAGCACTTAAACCTTATTCATAACAGGCTGTATTGCATGCCCTTGGGGAAACTTACATTTGTTGATATACAGAATAATATGGCACAGCATGCATGTTTGTGATTGTTTCATTAATCATAGACAGTACACACCAAAATGCTGGAGAGTTTAACATCTGCTTCCTAACGTTACTAATACCCGTAATGTCTAATGAATTCCATTACTTACCAATAGCCTCTGAGTTACAGAACTCAGGTAACCTGATGTATACTTTGCATTGAATACTGGGTTAGCGAATAACACTGCTAGGATTTTTTTTGGCGGGGGCGGGGGATGGTTGTCAAGATACTGTTCAAGAGAACTTTTATTTATAATGTTTTTCTTTTTGTCATTCTACTAAAAAGTGAACTCCTATTTTTTATGCTGACAATTTAGTGTTTCCTAATAGAATTAAGTACTGTAGTGTACAGCTTAGCTGTTGCTTAGATTCGAAATGTTTCTAAACATATTATGTTCTTGTTGGTTCCTGATAATGTGTCTCCTCTCCTCAGAAAAACTGGTGAAGAAAAGAGGATTTAATGAAAAAGCACTGACACCTGAACAGAGTTTAGAACGATATGAAAAACAGGGCAAGGACTGTCATTGAATGGAAATATATAAATAAGTGTGTTTTGTATATACAGTTAGGACACTATTGTTATAATATTAGGAAACCTGAATGTAGGCCTTCTTTTACTGAGTTGATGCAAGATGGTAATTATCTTATAATGTGAGGAAAGCTAAACTGATTAAGTATTTTGTATTCAGAAATGATTTCCTGTACAATTATAACATAAAATATTCCTGTTTTGCTCTATACTAACAGTAAATATATGAGATTTGATTCAATTCATGTCTTCAGAATTCTAAACCACAGAGTGTAGTACTCATCAACTTAACAACGACCTAAAGTATTTTTTAATGGTAAAGTATGAGGCAAGCAACAGTTTGACTGATCTTTGATATTTGTTGATTTTCAAATTAAACATGGTTATTTTACCAACACTTAAAAATGTATCATTACTGATATTGGTTCCATTATCAGTATAGGGAAGGAATTTAGTATACATGCATGCAGTATAAAATTGTTGTGGAAGTCTTTGGAAGAGCTTTAGTTTTATGAAAAGTGAAGATAAAAGTGATAATGTATTATATTAACATCTTTACTCCAAATTATAGAAAACACATTACATTTATCAGTATACATAGAGCACGATATATTAACATGGCTACAAGTTTAATTTAAAAATAAGATGTTTCTGTGAATTGAAGAGAAGTTTCCTAATAAAAGTGAAGGTTCATGTACAGTATCATAAAAAGACAATTTGGTTAGTGATACAGAAAATTTTAAATTGTAGAATTTTTAAATGAAATTAAGTAAACTTTATTTAAGTTTACTTAGAATCATTTTCTGTTCCAAAATAAATTTTGAAATTGTTTAATTATTATGTTCAAATAGGTTTCCGTTACTCAAGAAAACCAAGAAACACTTAATTTGATTTAGTATCCAATCTTCCATTCTAACAGAAATGACCATGATTTCTCTTTTTGTTGTTGCTATGACTGCCATAATTTATATTTTTAAATGAAATTTAGCATGGGCACAGAAATTACATATATAATCTAATGCAAAAAAAATGGAAAATGTCTCACTTTTTTTTTTTTCGAGACAGAGTCTCACTCTGTTGCCCAGGCTAGAATGCCATGGCGTCAGCCTAGCTCAAAGCAACCTGAAACTCCTGGGCTCAGGCAATCCTACTGCCTCAGCCTCCCAGGTAGCCGGGACTACAGGCATGTGCCACCATGGCTGGCTAATTTTTTTTAATATATATATATATTTTTAGTTGTCCAGCTAATTTCTTTCTATTTTTTTAGTAGAGATGGGGTCTCGCTCTTGCTCAGGCTGGTCTTGAACTCCTGAGCTCAAAGGATCCACCCACCTCGGCCTCCCAGAATGCTAGGATTACAGGCATGAGCCACCACGCTGGGCACCCCCCCCCCTTTTTTTTTTAAATGAGCATGTTATTCACTGGGCATTTTCTTTCTTAAAATCGGGATATAAGCTCCATGAGAATAAGAACCTTATATAGCTTTACATTATCTTATCCTGTTATCTTATAGCAGTGTCTATCATGTAGCAGCCTAACAAATGTATATTAAATGAAGACCTACAATCATAAAATTCTTGACAAGTATATTTAGCTAACATAGAGTAAATAAGGAATTTTCAATATCTGAGTATGTGTAATTCAATCAGCTCTCTGTGTCACTTTCATTATTTCAGAATTCAACTGTTATATTGGTTATGGTAGGTTATGTTATGTTGCAATAACAAATTAACCCTGAAATTTCAGTTGTTTAAGTCAATAAAAGTTTGTTTGTCTAACAGAATATAATTTCTAATGCAAGTTGGGGGGAGTAGAACTAGAGTCATTCAGGGACCTAGGCTCTTGTGATACTGCTATCTCAACATATGGTTTCCAGGAAAAAAAAAGGAACGCAAGAATTCATACCCACATTTGTGTGTTTTAGTCTACAAGTGGTACAGATTGCCTGTGCATACAGAACTGTAGCCCTGCCCAAAATGCAAGGGAAAGGAAACCTTTTCATGAACCCATGATGAAAAAAAGTCAGTTGGAGTTTAATGAATTGTCTTGGAAACAACTTTACTATTTCTGGATTATTGCTTTTCAAAGTAAGGTTTATGGAATATTCATTTCATCAAATAGGTTTTACACATGCACACATGTGACTTCTTTACATATGCCGAAAATTTGCCAAACTCAATACATTTGACATTATTTCTTGGGATAAAGATTTTACTTTTTGGAGACCGTATGTCAGAACTATTATCCTGTGGAGCAATTCTGGAAAACACTGATCTTGATCACAGAGATTGAATAAATGTCAGAATATATCATAAAAAGAAGAAACTCACTTTTAGTGGAGTCTATAGCCTCCAGTAAATTCATGAGTACATCACTTTTTATTGTGCTTGTCAGTAAAAACTTAAATAAAAAATATGTACCATTTAGTTTATCTTGAATACAAATTTCTGAATATCTCAGATGTCAGAGATGACCAAGAATGTGAAATTAAATGTGAAAAGAAATGCCTACAGTTGACTTAAATGATTCTTAACTCATTTGTGCAAAGACTATGCACTAAAATGCACTTTATTTTAATCAGTTCTAACTTGGTTTCAGTTAGCACAGAATATTAACATTTGTAATTTTCAGACCATAGTAGGTTAGAGATACCAAATTAGAATGGGCTGCAGGATTTCTTTCCCCTGTACGGACTTGTACACTGTCACAAGTGTGAAACAGTATACAGCCCAATAATAAGAAAACACACAGTATGACTGTTAAAAAAACAAGCAAATGCATAATGCACAATATTGTTTAGTAGAAGAAAAATCTCTATTCTCAATTATTTAAGTTATCCAAACAAAGTTTAAGTACCATTAGCATACCCTTTTTTAAAAAGCAAGGCAAATGTATAAAACATTTTAAATGATTGTTAGTTCTAGTACTGAAAATAAATAATTATGTTTCATTTGTAAAAACTGTAACCTTCAGAAATATGGGATTTTTCAGAATATATTTTTCTCCATCAATGTTAAATTACAGGATAATGGCATAGTGCTGTCTTGAATTTGTAGAATGAAATGTGTCTTTTTATTTTCTGTTAATAGGATCATGACATAATTAGGAAGTTGGTGCTTAGTCTTGTAATCAGTGTTTTAAATTGTATATACACATCTATTTTATATAATTTAAATTATTTGTTATAGAATTTAAATATAGTTATATGATTTAAGGCATTATATATTTTTTGTTGACAAAATATGTATGATTCTATGGGAGAAGGGATATGTAAATTTTTCCTTCCGTGAACTTCAGGAAAAGAATCTTTCTAGTGTTTAAAATAATACAGGTGATTGACTTGAGTGCAATTATTTTATATACATAATTTTTGTTAACATTTAAGATGAGCACTTATGGACTCCTACTGATTTATCAGGGTAAGGAAATATTAATTGCTCAACAGATTTTATAAGTCATATTCCATTTAGAAGAGTGGATTTAAAAATATTTCCCTATTTCTTCTATAATATTGAATTTTATAAGAATTTGTAATAAATTTTTCTTTAAATTGTTTTCCATAATTCCAAAAATATATTAAGGTAAACACTGATTACCCTCGGTTTGGGGCATTTTGTTGGTGAAAAATTATAAAAGGACCATAATGTTCAGTACACGTTTGTTTGTTAGATGCCTTTTGGATAGTGGCAAATGCCAACATTAAGCAGGCATTGACATGATTATCTACATGCTTATAACATCTTTTTTACCTGCTGTGGATTTACTGAAGTTCTCTTAAATGGAGCAATGATGTATTGTGCAAAGTACAAACCAAACCACAGTGAAATTGTTCATAATGAGTTACTAGTGAGACTTGCAGATGTTGGTGTAAATTATGTCTAGACTTAGTGTCTAATGTTTCCCTGCTGTCACATTGAGTATAGCATGAGAAATCACTTGAAAGGAATGGAAAATGACTAGGTTCTGTGATTAATTTTGTGGAAATCTGTTACTGGCATTGAAAATGCATTAAAAATACTCTACCTTAATTATTTTCTCTTTCTGTGTTAACTTAGATACAAGACCTAAGGGCTCACATTCTTTCTCTTTTCTATTGTTACTGATTTCATTTTTTTAAAAACTATCTACCATTTTGAGAGAATGATGTCACTTCTCATTTGATTAAATCAGTGAATTTAGAGTGACAGAATTACTAGTATACATAGTATTACAGAAATATTATATTAATGGAGTTAATAAATTGCAGTGTTCACTCTCTTTGCTTCTTTATCTTTACCTTTTTTTTTATTTTTTTATTTTTTTTGAGACAATGTCTTGCTTCATTGCCCCAGCTCAACTGCAGTGGCTTCATCATACCTCACTGCAACCTCAAACAACTGGGCTCAATCAATCCTCCTGCCTCAGCCTCCCAAGTTGCTTGGACTATAGGTGCATGCCACCATGCCTGGCTAAGTTTTTTAAAAAAAAATATTTGGAGAGAGAAGGTCTTGCTATGTTGCTCAGGCTGGTCTCAAAATTCTGGCCTCAAGTGATTCTCCCACCTTGGCCTCCCATAGTGCTGGAATTACAGGCGTGAGCCTCTGTGTCCAGCCTGTTCACCTATACTTTTAAGTCCTATGTGGAATACACCTGGTTTTCAGTTTTCTAAGGATATATTATGGAACTATTATTGGTTTTAGTTAATTTGTTTGATTTTTAGTTAAAATAAAAAAGGCTTATTATGTTATGCACTACTTTATACCAAAACTGTTACACTTTTTCTTATTTTTTATTTAACCAGTCTTTAATAAGTTGATACCATTTACTTTTTTTATTTAAGTTTTTCATTTTGAGAAAAGTGTAGATTCTCACAGTTGTAAGAAATAATACAGAGAGTTCCCATCTACCTTTACCCAGTTCTCCCCGGTGGTAACATGTTGAAAACTACAGCACTATGTCGTGACGAGGATGTTGACATTGATATGGTCAAGTTACAGAACAGTACTGTCGCTACAAGATCTCTCTTGTTGCCTTTTTATAGCTGCATCCCCTTCTCCACTGTTCCCACCTACTCCTTAACTCCTGACAATCACTAATCTGCTTTCCATTTCTACAGTTTATCTTTTCAAGATTGTTATATGAAGGGAATCAAACAATATGTAACATTTCGTGATTGGCTTTTTTTCCATGAATAGTGAACATAATTCTCCGGGGCTTCATCCGGGTTTTTATGTGTATCAATGATTTGTTCCTTTTTATTGCTGATCTGTGTTCCATGGTATAGATGCACCATTGTTTGTTTAACCGTCACCCACTGGAGGACATCTCAGTTGTCAACAACTAGTTGTTTCCAGTCTGGGACTATTATGAGAAAAGCTATTGTAAACATTTATGTACACGTTTTTGTGTGACCATAAATTATTTTTCTGGAAAAAATGCCCAAGCATGCAAATACTGGATCAAATGCCAGTTATATATTTAGTTTTATAAGAAACTGTCAGTTTTCCAGAGTGGCTGTATCATTTTCAGTCCCGCCAGCAATGTATAAGTGGTCCAGTTTCTATGTTTTTGTGCTTCCTTACCAGCATTTGGTGTCACTACTTTTTTCTTAGCCATTCTGATAGGTATGTTGTGATATCACATTGTGGTTTTAATTTGCATTTCCCTGATGGCAGTGATGTTGAGCATCTTTTCATTTGCTTATTTTCTATATGGACATCCTCTTTGGTGAAATATCTATTCATTTCTTTTACCCATTTTTAAATTGGGTTGTTTGGTTTTTACTGTTGAGTTTGGAGAGTCCTTTAATTATTCTCGATACTAATATTCGTTAGATACAGAGTTTGCTAATACATTTTTTCAGCCTGTAGCTTGTCTTTTTTTCCTCTTTACAAGGTCTTTCTTAGAGAAAAGTTTTAAAATTTAATGAAGTTTAATTTAGCAATTTTTAATTTATTAATTATGCTATTAGTGTCAATTATATGAACCTAGCCCTAGGTTCAGAAACCCCTAAATGGTTCTTCTATCTTTTTCCTAAAATTTGTACTTTTACATTTTACGTATAATTCTGTGATCCATTTTTAAGTTAATTTTTGTATAAGGTGTAAGACTTAGGTTGGGGTTTGTTATTCTGTCTATGAATGTCCACTTGCTCTAGCACCATTTGGTGAAAAGACTAGCTTTCTTCTGTTGAACTGCTTTTGCACCTTTAAAAAAAAATAAGTTGTGCCTCTTGCTGTTGGACTAATAGTGGATTTTCTATTCTGTTCTATTGATCTGTGTGTCTGTCCTTCCACTGATACCACACAGTGTTGAGTATTGTGGCTATAAAATTCTTGACATTGTGTCGACTGATTCCTTTTACTTTATTCTTTTTCAAAATTGGTTTAGCTATTGTAATTTATTTGTTTTCTGTGTAAATTTTAGAATAATCTTGTCAATATGTACTGTACAAAAAATTATGCTGGGATTTCGATAGGCATGTTATTAAACCTGTATATATTTGAGGAGAATCGACAACTTTACAATGTTGAATCTTCTTACAATGAACATAGTTGTCTACATGGATCATGTCTTATTAGGATTTTGTAGTTTTCAGCTTGCAAGTCATGTGTGTGTTTTGTTAGAATTTTTCCTGTTTTTTGAGTGATTATAAAATAACAGTCTCTCTTGGTATCCATGGGGGATTTGTCCAAGGACCTTTCGCAAATACCAAAATCTGCAGATGCTCAAGTCCCTTATATAAAATGGCATAGTATTTGCATATAACCTATGCACATCCTCCCATATATTTTAAATCATCTATATTATTTATAATAGCTAACACAACACGTACACACTTCATTCATATGGATTCAACAATGTACTCAGTATGTACCAAATTCAAATTTTGCTGGCATAACTTTATAGAATTTAGTTTTTCAAATACTTTTTATCTGCAGTTGGTTGAATCCACAATTGTGGAACCCATGGATACAGAGGGCCAACTGTAGTATATTATTTTTAATTTTGTATTCATCCGTTCATTGATAGTGTATAGACTTACAACTGATTATTTTTTTTTATTTCAGGAGATTTTGGGGGTACAAACATTTTGGTTACAAGTTATGACTTTGCCACATCCAAACCATGATGTGAGATGTGCCCTTTCCCCCCTACAATGCTCACCACATCCATTAGTTGAGGAAGTTTACCAACACCCAACCTCCCTACCCCTAAAGAATATTACTACTGTGTGAGCACCTTAGTGTTGATCAGTCAGTTACCTTGTGTTCTATGAACTTGCTGAACTCATTTATTATTTTTAGAAATTTGTTTTTAGATTCCTTAGTACATGCTATGTAGACAATCATGTCTTTTGCAAATATAGAAAATTTTATTTCTTCCTTTCCTATCCATACGGCATTTATTTGCTTTTCTTGCATTATTCCACTGGCTAAACTCTCCAGGATTATGTTCAATAAGAGTGGTGAAAGTGGACATCTTTTTTTCTGCTCAATTGTAGGGAAAATATATTCATTCTTTCACCATTAAGTAAAATATTAATTTTTGAGTTTTTTTTTTTTTTTAGATATTCTGTATCAACTTAAGGAAATTCCCATCTATTTCTATTTTTCTGAGAATTTTTATCAAGAATGGGTGTTGAATTTTGTCAAATGTTTTTGCACCAATTGATATGATTATTTGATTTTCTTCTTTAGCTTTTTAACATGGTTAATTAAACTGGCCTTACATCCCTTAAATAACACCACTTGATCATAGTATATAATTAATTATGTATATATAGCTGAATGCTATTTGCTAATAAATTGTTTAAGATTTTTTTATCTATAGTTATGGTGTGTACTTTGGTATGTAGTTTAATTTGTTTGTACTGCCCTAGATTGACTTTGGTATCAGAGTGATACTAGCTTCATAAAATGAATTGGGAAGTCTTCCCTCATTTTATGGTATCTAGAAAAGATTTTATAGAATTTCTGTTAATTCTTCTTTAAATATTCGGAAGAATTCTCTAGTGAAACCATGTAGACCTGGGGATTTTCTATTTGGGGAATTTTAAAATTATTAATTCAGCTCACATAATGATTATATTAGCAATTAAAATTATTTATTTTATATTGGATATGGTGAGGTAGTTTGTGTTTTTCAAGGAACTTATTCATTTCACCTAAGCTGTCAAATTTATGTCTGTGGAGCTGTTCATAGTATTCCTGTATTATTGTTTAGATATCTGCATAACCTATAATGATATCCCTGGTTTCATTAATGATGTTGGTAATTCATATCAATTCTCTTGTTTTCTTTGTCAATCGTTTTAGAGAATTATCACTTTTATTGTTCTTTTTTGAAAAAACAACTCTTTGCTTGATTTTTTATATTATTACTCTATTTTCCATTTCATTGATTTCTGCTCTCATATATATTATTACTTTCCTTTTCCTTGCTTTGGTTTATTTTTTTCTTTTTTCTAAGCTCTTGAGATAAAGGCTTAGACCATTTTATTTATTTATTTATTTATTTATTTATTTATTTATTTATAATATTTCAGCATATTATGGCGGTATAGATGTTAAGGTTACGTGTGTTGCCCTTGCCCCCCTCAGAAGGGAGCAAGTCAGAGCTTCAAGCGTGTCCATCCCCCAGATGGTACATGTATGCATATACCCATCCCCACTTGCCCGACACCCAATAAATGTTATTCTCATATGTGCACTTAGGTGTTGATCAGTGAAACCAATTTGCTGGTGAGTACATGTGGTGCTTATTTTTCCATTCTTGGGATACTTCACTTAGTAAAATGGGTTCCACCTCTATCCAGGAGAATACAAGAGGTGCTATGTCACCATTGTTTCTTATAGCTGAATAGTACTCCATGGTAGACATATACCACATTTTATTAATCCACTCATGTATTGATGGGCAATTGGGTTGTTTCCACATCTTTGCAATTGTGAATTGTGCTGCTATGAACATTTGAGTGCAAGCGTCTTTTTAATAGAGTGACTTTTGTTCTGTTGTGTAGATACCCAGTAATGGGATTGCTGGATCAAATGGTAGTTGTGCTCATATCTCTTTAAGGTATCTCCATACTGCTTTCCACAGAGGTTGCACTAGTTTGCAGTCCCACCAGCAGTGTATGAGTGTTCCTATCTCTCTGCATCCACACCAACATTTATTGTTTTGGGAATTTTTGATAAAGGCCTTTCTCACTGGAGATAAGTGATATCTCATTGTGGTTTTGATTTGCATTTCCCTGATGATTAGAGATGTTGAGCATTTTTTCATGTTTCTTGGCCATTATTCTGTCTTCTTTTGAAAAGTTTCTGTTCATGTCCTTTGCCTACTTTTTGATGGGGTTGTTTGATTTTTTTCTTGCTGATTTTCCTGAGTTCTAAATAGATTCTAGTTATCAGCCCTTTATCGGATGTGTAGCATGTGAAAATTTTCTCCCATTCTGTAAGCTGTCTGTTTGTTCCGTGACAGTTTCTTTGGCTGTGCAGAAGCTTTTTAATTTGATCAGGTCCCATTTATTTGTTTTTGTTGTTGCTGTGATTGCCTTTGGATTCTTCTTCATAAATTCTTTGCCTAGGCCAATGTATACAAGAGTTTTTCCAACATTTTCTTCTGGAATTCTAATCATTTCACATCTTAGGTTTAGGTCTGTTACCCAGCGTGAGTTGATTTTTGTGAGAGGTGAAAGGTGTGGATCCTGTTTCAGTCTTCTACATGTGGCTATCCAGTTTTCCCAGCACTATTTATTGAATAAGGATTCTTTCCCCCTGTGTATGTATTTGTCTGCTTTGTCAAAGATTAGATGGCTATATAGAATGGTTTTATATCTGGGTTCTCAGTTCTGTTCCACTGGTCAATGTCCCTGTTCTTGTGCCAGTACCAAGTTGTTTTCATTACAATAGCCTTGTAGTATAGCTTGAAGTCCGGTAGATTGATACCTCCCATTTTGTTTTTATTACCTAGGATTGCTTTTGCTATACTGGGTCTTCTGTAGTTCCATACAAAGTGTAAAATTATTTTTTCTATGTCTGTGAAAAATGATATTGGTATTTTAATAGGGATTGCATTGAATCTGTAGATCACTTTGGGTAGTGTAGAAGTTTTAACAATGTTGATTCTGCCAACCCACGAGCATGGTATGGTTTTTCCACCTGTTTATGTCCTCTGCTGTATCCTTCCTCAGTGTTTCATAGTTCTCCCCATAGAGATCTTTTACCTCCTTAGCTAAATATATTCCTAGGTACTTTATTTTCTTTGTTGCTATTGTGAAGGGTATTGAGTCTTTGATTTTATTCTCAGTTTGATTGTTATTGGTGTATATGAATGCCTCTGATTTGTATGTATTGGTTTTGTATCCTGAGACTTTACTGAATTCATTTATCAATTCCAGGAGTCTCTTGGTTGAATCCTTTGGGTTTTCTAGATATAATATCATATAATCAGTAAAGAGTGAGAATTTGATCTCTTTTATCCCATTTGGACACCCTTAATTCCGCTCTCTTGTCTAATTGCTGTAGCAAAGACTTCCAGCACTATGTTGAATAGAAGTGGAGATAGTGGGCAACCTTGTCTGGTTCCAGTTCTAAGTGCGAATGCTTTCAATGTTTCCCCATTCAGTATGATGTTGGCTGTGGGTTTGTCATGTATGGCTTGTATCATTTTTAGGTAAGCCCCATCTATGCCTATTTTGTTAAGCATTCTTATCCTAAATGGGTGTTGAATTTTGTCAAATGCTTTTTCTGCATCTATTTAGAGGATCATATGGTCTTTGTTTCTGCTTCTGCTTATGTGGTGAATTACATTTATAGATTTGTATATGTTGAACCATCCCTGCATCTCAGGGATGAAGCCCAATTGGTCGTGCTGCATTATTTTCTTGATAAGCACCTGGATTCGGTTTGCTACGATTTTGTTGAGAATTTTTGCATCTATATTCGTAAGGGATATTGGTCTGTAGTTTTCTTTTTTTGTTGCATCCTTTGCTAGCTTTAGTATCAGGGTTATGTTGGCTTCATAAAATGTGTTGGGGAGGATTCCATCCTTCTTGATGTTGTGGAATAGTTTCTACAGAATAGGTACCAGTTCTTCTTTGTAGGTGTGGTAAAATTCGGATGTGAAACCATCTGGTCTGAGACTTTTCTTTTTTAGGTAGGTTTTTTTTTTATTACTGTTTCAATTTCAGTCCTTTATATTGGTTTGTGCAGGAATTCTATTTCTTCCTGGTTGAGCCTAGGGAGGCTGTGTTTCTAAAAATTTGTCCATTTTCTCCACATTTTCCAGTTTGTGTGCATAAAGGTTTTTGCAGTATTCATAGATTATATCTTGTATCTCTGTGACATCAGTTGTAATTTCTCCTTTTTTTTCCTGATGTAGCTTATTAGACATTTTTCATTTTTGCTTTTTGTTATTCTAGCCAAAGGCATGTCAATTTTGTTTATTTTTTCACAGAACCAACTTTTTATTTTATTAATCATCCGTATAGGTTTCTTGTTGTCAATTTCATTTAGTTCTGATTTGATCTTATTAATTTCCCGTCTTCTTCTGGGTTCAGAGTCCATCTCTTCTTCTTTTTGCAGCTCGTTGAGTCAATTCATTAGGTTGTCTATTTGCGATCTCTGTGTCTTTTAGATATAGGTATTTATGGAAATAAACTTTCCTCTCAGGACTGCTTTAGCTGTGCCCCACAGATTTTGGTAACTTGTGTCACCTTTGTCATTTAGTTCAAAGAATGTTTTGCTTTCCATCTTGATTTCCTCATTTATGAAGTAATTGTTCAGCAGAAGGCTGTTTAGTTTCCACGACTTTTTGTAGAAATGAGAGTTTCTGTTAGGGTTGATTTCTACACTTATTTCACGGTGGTCTGAGCAGATACATGGTTAATTTCTATTTTTAAAAATTTTTTGAGACATGATTTGTGTCCTAGGATATGGTCAATCTTAGAGAATGTCCCATGAGCTGATGAGAAGAAGGTATATTCAGTGGTTTTCATGTAGAATGTCCTGTAAATGTCAGTCAGGCCCATTTGTTCTAGAGTTCTGTTTAAGTCCATTATTTCTTTGTTAATTTTCTGTTTGGAAGATCTGTCCTGTACTGTCAGTGGGGTGTTGAAGTTTCTGACTTTTATGGTGTTGCTGTCTATCAATTTGTTTAGATCAAGTAGAGTTTGCTTTATGAATCTGGGTGCACCTAAGTTCGGTGCATACATATTTAGAATTGTTATGTCTTCTTGTTGAATTATACCCTTCACCATTATATAGTGACCCTCTTTGCCTTTCATTTCTTTTGTTGGTTTAAAAACGACATTTTCTGATATCGAAACTGCCATGCTAGCCTTCTTTTGACTTCCGTTTGCTGGAATTATTGATTTCCACCCCTTTACCTTTGGTCTAAATGTGTCCTTGAAGGCTAAATATGTTTCCTGAAGACAGCAAATACTTGGCTTGTATTTATTTATCCATTCGGCCAGCCTATGTGTCTTGAGTGGGGAGTTCAAGCCATTCACATTTATTGAGAGAATCGTTAGGTGGGGCAAATGTCTGTTCATCCTATTGTGTTGAAATTTGCTGTTTTGTTTTCTCTTTTGAGCTATTGTGATATCTGGCCTTTGATCTTTAGCTTTTGAGTGGATTTACATTCATGAATGTTTCTTGCACTGATC
>RJWJ010036787.1:0-15896 GCA_004363605.1 Indri indri | reverse complement strand
TTCCTTCTCCTCTCCCTCCCTCCCTCCCTCCCTCCCTCCCTTCCTTCCTTCCTTCCTTCCTTCCTTCCTTCCTTCCTTCCTTCTTTCCTTCCTCATTCCCTTCCTCCCTCCCTGTGCCCAGGTTGCTGTCAGTGCAGAAAGGCACATGGGCTGGTTTCCAAGAGGAGAGGATGTCCCAGCTGGGCTTCGAGAGACGAGCAGAAGTGAGCTGGGCAGATGTGCTCCAGTGGAGAGATGCCGCAGACCTCTCCCCAACTCTACCTGCCCTTGTGGGAGGCGCAGACCAGGAGCTTATGGATAAACAGCTTATTAAAAAATAACTATGCAGCTGCTCAAGAAGGCAGAATGGGAGATGGCATCTGTAACGATTGACCGTTCCCTGGGACGGTGGGCTCAGGGTTTGCAGGGGAGTGAGAACAAGCAGGTCTTAGAATAAGTTGCAGAACATTGGGTTCAACTTCACATCTGGGTTGTGTAGACTGAAGCTTGTAGTGATGATGATGATCACAATGGTGACAGTACTCACCCATGCACAGAACAGAGCCAGGCACCTTGGAAAGGCTATAGACTCATGTCATCTTCACAACGACCCTCTGGGCTTTACAGATAAGGCACAGAGTGGTTAGGCAAGTTGGCCAAGGTCACAGGGCTGCAGGCAGCAAAGCTGGGATTCAGACCTGGAAGGTCACTGCACAGCAAGTGTCTCCCTTCTCAGGGCTGTGGTGCCAGTGTCAGGACAAGGGGAGGGGGGGAAGGGTTCAGACCTCTTTCTGTCTCCAACTCTATAGCTTTTTTGTTTCCTATTTACTGACAAATGCCAATGACAACTTTTGGATCTTAATGACAGCAAAAGAGCTAGAGTGATGTGACACTCTAAGGGCTTGCCAAGCCATCTTTTGCATGCCTCAATGCACATGGTGGCAAAAAGAGAAATTGAGGCTGGGGCCAATCCTAGGGTCTCCCTCCTGACCCTGCTGATATCCAGAGCAAGACCTCGCCCACCACACAGCCAGGAATCAGGTGACCAGAGCAGAGGGGCCTGCCCGGCAGGGGTGGAGGCCGGGTGGTCATCTGTCTGACACAACCACTCAGATGGGATCGCTTAGCTCCTCCATGAAGGAAAGTGCCAGAGCGTCAAGTCTGAGACACCGCCCATGCCCCAGTCTAATGACTGCAAAGACCAACGCACAGGCCCCGTAGTGCACTCTCCTGCCTAGGGAAGTTGCCTTGAGCCTCAGTTGTGTCGCTCGCTGACTATCCCTGGGGTCGGGGCTGGAAAGGGAGAGGCAGCAACCTCACAGGAGCTGGACTCGGACATCCTGGGCTCCAGTCTTGGTACCACCAGTTACTCACGGTGTGGCCTTGGTTTCTTTGCCTGTGCAATGGGGGTGATTATGCACCCTCCGGGCAGGGTTGTACTGAGGATAGGCGTGGAAAGCACTTAAATCATTGCCCAGAGCTTGGTTAGAAGTTCATAGACGGTGAGTTTGGGGCTCGTGTTTCCAGCTGATGACAAAGCAGGTCATTTCTACATGTGAGGTTGAGGAGGCAATTCAGGATGGCCTGGCCACACCACACCAAGCCACAATGCTGACCGCTCTTGGGCCCAGGTCTAGGCTGCCTGCTCCCCGCACCCCCCCCCGCCCCCCGGGCCCTGTGTTTGGCAGGGCCCCTGTCTCTTCTCCTGAGCCTTTAATTTGATGAGCACACAATGTCACTTCTAGAAAGAAGCCAAATCAGGCTGTTTAAAAGGCACATGTCAGAGTAAGTTCCTCCATGGGAATCCAAAAAGAACAGAGGGGAGGAAGGGAGGGAGAAGTTAGAAAAGAGGCTCCGGAGCTATAGTTAGCAGCCCTGGGTTGGCGGTGGCATTCTGATTGCAGGGCACGCATCCTAAGCAGGGCGCTCCAGTAAGGCTCAACTGCGCTGTGTAATTAAGTCAAACCAACTGCACGCTGTCGACCCCGGTCCCTACCCTACTCCGAGGTTTATTTAATAACCTGTGAACTGGGAGGGAAAAAATCATCCAGGAAACATTGCTTGGGTCATTTATTTTGAAATTATTGGTATAAAAATATCCCGGATCGTGATTTATGTGCAGGGAGCGGCTGAGGAAGTCAGGGACTCCCCTCCCCGACTCCCGTCCAAGCCTCATTTGTCTCCCGGCTCGGTAAGTTCCTCCGCAGTTTCTATTATGATTTCAAGTCATAGTCGTTACTTTATATCGCAAATAAATCTCCAGAATAGCTCGGAAATATTATGTGTATTAATAGCGCCTGTAAAAACATCCGAAAACCTCGCATCCGCTGGATCACGCTCCCCCGGGATTCGGAACAGCCCGGCCGGCCCTGCAGATGCCGCCCGGGCCGCGCAGGGGACCCTCGCCGGCCGCCCCCAGCCCCGGCCCAGCCCAGCGCTCTGCCTGCCATCTGTCTGTCTGTCGGTGCCCCCGGCGACCTGCGACCGACGACAAAGGCCCTCCCCTCTCCCCTTCGCCCCCGGAGAAGTGCGGGGACGTCCCGCCAGCAGAGACGGGGGTCCCTGTCTCCTGCTCCTCGTGCGCCCCTTAGTTCTCAGGACACCGTCCTGCCTGGGCGTCCCAGACGCAGCTGCAGCCGCGCTCACTGTCCCACGCCCCGGATACTCACGGGCTGCGGGGGCTTCCTTGGGGGACAGCCCCTCCAGGCCGATGTCGCCCTCCTGCATGGCGCAGTTCCCTGCCGGGGTCTGGTGCGTCCCGGACACACGGGGTTCAAGAGCCCGAGTGACGAAGTCACCTCTCGAGGTCTGCAGCAGCTCCGAGGGCCAGGGTCCGAGCCCAGCTCGAGAGGGGACAGTCCCCCTCCTCCCCAGAGGCAGGACGCAAAGCCGCACGCGCCGGAGCCAAACTTGGCTGCCCTCGTGCACAGCAGCGCCGCTCCTCCCCCTCGGCTTTTTGGTCTAGGGGTCCTGGCGACCTCCCCGCCCCCGGCGGTTACCTGCGGACACCACCCTCGCCCCGCCCCGCGCGCCTCCCCTGCGGCCACCAGGACGCCGCTGAGCGAGCCAGCGAGCAAGCAAGCGAGCGAGCGGGAAGCCAGGACAAGCAGCCTGTGCGCTGGGCCCGCGGGTCCTGGCCCTCCCCTGGCCTCCCGCGGCGCGGGGCGCGTTTCCACGGCTGCCAGACCGTCTTATCAGTACCGGCGGGCAGTGGGGCCCTGAGCGGCCCTGAGAGGCGCACCCCCAGCCAGGGCCCCAGGAAGGGGTTTGACTAAGGGGGGCCCTGGGCTTGGACGCAGCCGTGGGAGACGGGGCGCAGCCTTGGGCACGGGGCAGTTCCGGCGGGTGGCCCTGGTTCCAGCATCTGTAGAGTGTCTTGGCCCCCGCCCTCAGGTGGCAAGACCCTAATTAACTATTGTCAATTTGTCACATGAGTGGGCTGAAGCCAGGGGTGACAAGGAGCTGGAGGTTATAGGGCGGTGCAGGGCCTGACCTGTTACCCCACCCCCATCCCCCAGCCCATGCAGAATTTGGGAATCTGGATAAAGTGAGAACTGCCCCAAAGTAGAAGCAAAGTCCTTTTATTTGAAGATTCCAGCTACCTGAACTTGGCCAGGGGTTAGCCAGGGTCCCAGGTGGGGACCGTCACCCACATCTCCCGCCATTCCTCCTCACCACCTCAGGCCACATCCCTGCAGCAGAGCTCAGGGCAGGGGGCCAGGAGGACCCCTCTCTAGCCCTGCCGTGTTTAGAAACGGAGGTCTGGACAATTCAGTATCCTCCCAGACAGCAGCGATGTGGGCACGGGGGAGGGCGTGGAGAATGGCGGTGACGGCGCCTCCTTGTGTATCTACCAACGCACACCCATGACATCTCCAGATAAATACAATAAATTCTGAGGCAGAACCATGGTAAACGAAACATTAAGCTGCTCCCTGCCCACAGGAGGGGCGGTGCGGACAGGGCCAGGGTCTCAACTTTTGAAAGGTCATCTTACAATTTCTGCACCCCAAGGGAGGAGCTAGCTGGTGCCAAGGGAGGACCCACGGACCACCTGCCAAGGGAACACCCACAAGGTGTCCAGCTTAGGCTGGACCCTGGGGAAGACAGACCCAGCCATCCCACGGGGGACAGACCACATCCACATGGATGTGGAAGGGACGCTGGAAGGAATGTGATCGTCCTCCCCGATCCCCACCAGGCCTGCTGGGATTGGTACCCACGGCTACTGCTCCCGGGGGAAGACGCTGGTAGCAGCAAAACCACAAAGAAATGTTTCCTGCCCGGTTCGTCTTCCCTGCCCCCATCCGAGTGCTGTACACTGTGTGTGAAGGGGAGAGTGAAGGCTCCTTTCTCTCAGCCAATCAGTCCTGCCCTTCTCCTTCGTCATTATTTCATTTCAGTCTGGACTAAGAAACTGGGAGCCGAGGCACCTGGTGGGATTTCTTACTCGCTGTGGACAGAAGGTGCCCCGTGGCGAGCTTGCCAAGAAGCCCGAGGCATGTGCTGCGTACCCCAGACGCTTGCCCCAGGAGGGGAGAGTGGGTTGGATGGGAATTGGGTGCTGTCATGGGCCCTGGGGGAGGCCACACTCATTTCACAGAGCGTTTCCATCTGACCATTGTTGTCAAGATAAAAACCCATTTTTCTTGGAAGAGTCTGATCGCCAACATGATACATAGCAATTGCTCAGTTATGTAAATACGCAGGGAAAATTTTGGAATTCTTAACCCTGGAATGATGAACTATAAGCCAAAAAGGCTCAGGGAAAAAAAAAGTAAATACCTACTGAGACTATTTTTAACTGTCATTGTTTACCTTTTGGGGACAGGGATAGGCTATTGTATATTTAGCCAGCTTTAAAATGCACATTATTTAATGCATTATTATTAGCAGAAATATGTAAAACAGCCATTAATAGATGTTGATGCATTCCGATTGAAGCCACTTTTTCTTCTTTTCATTTTCTTGGCTCCAATTACGTTGCATTCAGATGAAACCCTTTGGCTGTGTCCAACATATGCAAAAATGCTGGTCCCCAGACCCAGACGTTCAAAAAGATATTTTAGTAAATACCTGAACCAGCTCATGAAAAGATTGGTCTCGGCTGCTATTTTGGTAAATGTTGTCACATGAGAGCGATGCCAGGCTGGGGAAAGGCTGGGTTGCCCATGTGGCCCAGATGGGGACAGGGTGGCCTGGAAGAGGAGTACCTGGAGTCTCCCTGCCCATTTCTGGGGAGCGCCATGCTGCAGTCCCTCTGAAGCTGAGAACCTCCCCACACCCTGCGCATGCCAGGGAGATATTTATGTTAAGCAGAGCAGGGCAAGTGGCCTGGTTCGGGGAGGTGGCATGCCTGTCATTACAACACACAGCCATCATTATGGAATAGAGCGGAATACAGTAATCATGGTGCACAATGCTTGTAATTATGGAAAATGGTTTCCCTTTTCGGTGAGGCAGCGAGGGAGGGAGAGAAGGCAGCTCTTGGTGAGGCTGGGGCCGGCGCTTGCCCCCTGGGCTTGGCCCAGGTTTAAAATAGGCTTTGCAAGGTGAGGCTCTGGCCCTGCTGGGACAGGCTCAGCCCTGCCCGAAGCCCCGGCCTTGTCAGACACTGGGGCCTTGTGGTGACTCTGAGCTTGCAGGTGACTCACCAACACCACCAGCAGCGGCACCCAGGTGTCCCCTGCTCCCAAACGTTGCTCAGACACAGCAGATGTCAGACGCCAGAGTTCACTGATGACAGTCACAGCACCTGTGGCCACATCCCTCTCAGTGCATCATCTGCTCAGGAGACACCCAGATTGTCACATACACCCCACCCCCCACTGTCACTGGTCATCAGAACACAAACAGGGTCATGGGTCGCTTAAATGCCGATTTCTCATGGCCTGGGGAAGCCTGTTTCCAGTTCCACTTGGCTCTTTGAGCACCTGCTGTGGGCGGGGCCCTCACTCAGGCTGGGGGGGGGATGGGAGGTGCAAGGGTGAGCAAGGCAGAGCCCAGCCCTCCAGGGCTGGCCCACCACCAGAGGAGGTAAGCAAGGTGAGATGGAAGTTGAGTTGAGCCCAGAGCCTCAGCAGTTGAACAGAGAGGGTCCCCGATCCTGTCTTGGGCAAGTTACTTCGCAGCACCTTGGTTTGTGCATCTGTAAAATGGGCCTTGGCAAAGCTGTTTGTTGGAGCTCCATGGAGCTAGGACAAGAATCCAACCTCCAGCCCAGAACCTGGTGCGTCATAAGGATTAGGGGGCATCGTTGTTCGTATCATCCTCAGCTCAGTCAGGGCAGCGTGGCAGAAGACTGACATGCCGGCAGAGGCCAACCCCTAAGGAGCAGATTGGAGCTGGCAGTGTCCCCTGACCTGGGACAGACAGTGGGTGAGTTTTCCAGGTAGAGGGTGGCTGTAGGGGGTTCTGGCAGAGGCTGGGTGGAGACACAGAGGTGGGGACGAAGGCCCCGGGAAGGGGTGGGAGCCTGGTGGGGGCTGGTTAGTGATGGGGGCCCCAGGCGGCTGCACTGAGCAGGGCTGGGTGTCTTTTTTTTAATCTAAAAAATTATTGAGGTGAGATTTACATAATATAAAAGTAACCATTTTAAAATGGACGACTTAGTGGCATTTCGTACCTTCACAATGTTGAGCAACCGCATTTCTATCTAGTTCCAGAACATTCCATCATTCCAGAGTAAAAGCCCTAACCGATTGGCAACCACACCCCATCTCCTACCCTCCCCCAGCCCCTGGCAACCACCAATCCTCTTTCTGTCCCTGTGGATTTATCTGTCGTGGATATTTTGCATAAACGGAATCATACATTAGATGGTCTTTTGTGTCTGGCTTCTTCCAGTGTGTGAGGTTTGTCCACACGATGGCTCATATCAGAACTTCACTTGTTCTATGGCTGAATCCTACTCCATGGTGTGGGTGCACCCCAGCTTGTTTATCCACTCGCTCACTGCGAGACCTCGGCCTGTTTCCGAGGGGTCCCTCGAAGGGATTAGAGAGAGCTGCGCAGGTGCGCGCAGGGCGGGGCTCACAGCGGGGAGGAGGACCGGTTGGCTTCCAGCTGGGGAGCCTCCCTGGCCCAGCCTCCTCGGAAGCTGCTCACCGCGGATACAGGGGCTCCCGACAGCAGGACGCGGCTGCTGGAGTGACAGTCCTCCGCTCTGACTCGGGGGACCCGTAGCCGCAGCAGGCTTCAGTCTGTGGGCTTGACTTGCAGAGGGCCCCGGACAGACGGGGCAAGCTGTCTGCCTGTGCTTCTCCTCAGGGAAGCCTGTTTATTTAACAACACTTAGAGAGTACTTACTGTGTGCCAGGCCCCGTTCCAAACACTTTAGAAATATCAGCCCATCGAATCTGTGCAGCAGTTCCATGTGGTACGTGCTACTATCATTCCTGCTTTACAGATGAGGACGCTGAGGCTCAGAGAGGTGAAGTTACTTGCCCAAGGTCACACAGCAGTGAGTGGGCAATCTGGGACTCAAACCCAGACATCCTGGCTCCGGAGTCTGCTCTGACTGCTCTGCTGTGAGGTAGAAAGCCAACGTTCCCAAACATCTGGCACGCAAGCTTCACGTCTCTGACTTGAGCCGGATTTGTGATCTTCCTGTGCCATGATTTCCTTCATATCTTTCTTTAATCCAACTCACTATTTCAGACTTTATTTTTATTTTTTAATTATGGCAAAATATACATAACATAGAATTTATCATTTTAACCGTTGTAAATGTATAGCTCAGTGGCACTAAGCACAACACATGGCCGTGCAGCCATCGCCACCGCCCGGCGTCAGAACTCTCTTCCTCTTGCAAAACTGAAACTCTGTCCCCATTGGACAACGACTCCCCTCCCCCAGCCTCTGGCACCCACCACTCTGCTTTCTGTCTGCATGGCTTTGACTACTCCAGGGACCTCAGTGGACTCACACAGTGTTTGTCCGTTTCGTGTCTGGCTTATTTCACTTAGCATCACGTCCTCAAGTTTCACCCATGTAGCATGCATCAGAATTGTCTTCCTTTTTAGGGCTTATCAAACTTCATTTTTAAAGCACCCAATATCATTACTGGAAATGAAAATAGAATCACCCACCATAAACAGAAGGCGATTGTTTAATAAAGCCACAATAAAAATGCCATACTGATGCTCAGATCTACCCGGAAACACTGGGGGGTCCTGAGCCCGACCCCGCACTGCTGGCTGGGGAGACTCGTGCGGGACAGAGGGGTGTGGGACCTGCTCATGCCCCCGAAGACTCCAAGAGAAGTGGAAATTGAAGTCTCACCATGTGCCGCCAGCCTCCTATGGCCAGGTCCTGGCGCCACCTAAAATTGGTTCCCTTTGCACCTAAAAGAGTTTCGCAGGACACCGGCGGCTGGGCTGCTGCATTTGGGGGAAGCGCAATGACGATGGCTTCTGTGTGGCACACGGGTTTTGTGAGCTGACACTGTGCCCTTCACGTTTGTTACCTGCCTGTTGGGAGGCAGGGAGGTGGCCCTAGGCTCAGAGATGTAGGCCACGTGCAGCACCAGAATTAAGCATTCACTTTATTATTTTTATCTGTCTCACCTCAACCACGTGAGGTATGAATTACTCTTCCCATTTATAGCTGAGGAAACTGGCACGGAGAGGGAGGATGGCTCGCCCAAGTCCGCACAGCTGGTAAGTGGCAGAATTTGGATTCAAACGCAGGTCCAACTGATTCTAGAAATTTCTAGTCAACTCCAGAACTCTTCCTGCAGTACCGTATTGACCTTCCATTTATCTCTCTGGAATTTGGAATTAGCACAGACGGACTCAGTGCTCCAGTTGCAACACATCGCTACCAGGAATAACAAGACCGGTATGAAAATAACAGGAACACAACCCATATTCAGTCTCTGCGATTCGCTGGTTCAAACGTGTGCTCCTTGGCCGCCCCTCGACCTTCAGCTTGTTTGTTTGCAGTGTGGGGCAGGTGAAAGGCCTGCGGGGGGGCTCTCAGCACGGAATCTTCCAGGGATGACTAGCAGCTAGCGGACTATTTACGCTCGAGGCCACCCGTGGTGCTCGAGGTTTTGGAATTAAACGGACTCTAATTAATGGTGCAAATATTTATGCTCAATATGCGATCAAAGAAAACACAGCCTGGTTTTTTTCAGAGTAAATAGCACCGATGCCAGGGCTCTTGGCGTAAGACAGAGGTGAGATTACGAACTCTAAATATGTTTCTAAGTTATTCGAAGATGGTAGATTCATAAAGTCCCTTCTGTAATTGGAAGCACTTGGTGGCTTTTCTCCTCAGAAGGTCACAGGGACATTCAGGCAGCCCTGAATAGAGCTTTCATTCAGGAGCGATGGGAAAATACCTCTTGAGAGAAGGGTGACTTCACATCGAGCGTGGTTTAAAAATAGGGCAGTCGAGGCGGCCTTGGCAATCACCCGGTGAATCTGCTCGTCGGGCAGGGCTTTGAGCTGCTTTGCCGACAGAAACACTCTCTTGCGGACAGAAACACTCTCCGTTTCCACCTGAGCAGAGGTGGCAGCCTGGTGAACTGGCCCACTGGTTGGCTGGGAGTGCCCCGCTTCCCGGAACCGGCAGGCACAGCTCGAAGTCGCTCGGGTTCTTTGGTGCGAGGGAGCAGGGTGTGTCCCACGTGCCTCCGCCTCTTCTTTAGTGTGGGTTTGGGATGACAGTTCCCAGGGAAAAACCCCGGGTCAAGCTGCCCATGGGGACACCCGGCCCCTCTGCGGAGGGCCCTGGGCAACTCTCCTCGAGTGTCCCTTTGGGAAACTTTCCTTGGCCCCTGCCAGCCACAGCACACAAATGGCAGCCCCCGTGAGAGGGGACTGCTCACAAACCCTCTTTGGAGATATCGCTTTCCCATCGTTTAAGGGAATCTGAGAAGGAAAAGCAACACCCGACCTCAGAAATCTCCAAAGAGCTCAGAGCAGTGACGACTTTCCACCCACGGTTCCTGGGCAGGGGTCCCGGGCACACAAAACCATGGCGCTGCAGTCGTCTCGGGGGACAACCCTAGTGAGGAGCTGGCTTCCTTTGTCCTTGAAAAGAGAGGAAAGTCTGTGTCCCCAGGCCACCCTTATGACATGTTTGATTTTAAAATCTCAACCAATGTCCAACCCTCAGACCGCGTCCCCAGGCCATACTTCCAACAGGGGGCCGCCCTGCCACTCTTTGTCAGCCGTACTGGCCGGAGGGGTGGGGGTGGGGCGCTGTGCACCGTCTGCCTGACCCCGTGCCGCTCGCAGGTGGGTCTGGTAGGTCACTGCTGCCTTCAGCAGAGCCAGCCTCTTGCTCACGCAGCAGCGTGCCGGGGTGCTGGGCCAGCGCTGGCAGCAGGGAGCCGGGGCAGGACATTCATGGTTTGGAACAAGATCGCAGCACACGGACCACTTCGAGGGTGTTTGAATGTGGCATCAGGAACTGCTTTGGGATTGACTGGCATCTCCCAGCTGTGACTGCACACACAGAACACGGCTGTCACGTTGTCACCTGTGTCAGGGTTGGTTTGACAGGTTGAGTGATGCCCGGTGGGCTACATCCGGCCCCTGTTTTAACTTCAGCCTAAAGGATTCCAGCCATCTTCGGCGAGTGGGGTGGCCGCCCTCCCGTGCTGGACGACGAGTCCTCCCACACTCGGGGAAGCAGAAGAGAGAATGCGTGGATCTGACCGCCCGGGCGCAGGCCTGGCGTAGGCCTGGCGTCATGGCTCACGATGGGACCTGGGCAGAATTCTTACACTGAGCCTTGCCTTTCTTCCCTGGCTTCCAGGGGTGACGACAGCCTCTGGAGTATCCACCTCCTGGGGGTGAGCATGCAGTGAGCCCCTGTAGGGGACACGCTGGACACCAGGCCCGGCACCACTCAAACCCTGGATATTCATGGCTGTCGCACAATCTCATGACATGTACCGGTCACAGCCCAGCAGCAAGCAGATCGCTCTCTATGGGGGGTCTGTGGTCATTTGCTCAGGTGGCTGGAACAGACACCGCACCGCTTAAACAACAGACATTCATCTTCTCACAGTCCTGGAGGCTGAAGTCCAAGATCCCGGTGTCGCAGGGCTGGTTCCTCCCGAGGCCTCTCTCCTTGGCTGGCAGACAGCCGTCTCCTCCGTGTGTCCTCACGTGGTTATCCCATTGTGCGTGTCTGTGTCCTAATCTCCTTTTCTTGCAAGGACACCAGGTCTGTGGGATTAGGGCCCACCCTAATGACCTCATTTTGACTCGATACAGTCACATGGTCGGGAGCAGGGGCTAGGACTGTAATATATGAATGGGAGGACGCAATTCAGCCCAAAACGAGACGAGTTTAATGAAAGGACTATTCACAGGGACTCGGCCCCAGTTAAGGGGAATCAACAGTGTGTCCACAACCCAGAGGGTGATGGGGACAGGTGGACACAGTCCGTAAAGACCAGCCCTGCCCCACCCCTGGGCACTGAGGAGGGGTGCAGAGCACAGCAGATGAGTGCCTTGTCCCCAGCTGCGTGGGTAAAGTAATGAACCAAACAACTGCAAATGAACTGTCGGGCTGCCGAGTTTCTGCCAGTCCCTGGGGTCACAGGGCTCTGGACTCGCTGATCCGGAATGCGAGCTGTGCCACCCGGTAGATGAGCCCAGCTTCCCACTCGCTGCGGGCCCCGGTTCTGACACCAGGCTGGCTGTTTGTCCGGGACAGCGTGGAGCCCAGAGCCAGCATTCCACAGCTGCTGGCAGGGCAGGAGTAAAGTCTGCGAGGTGCTTTTGCACACTTCTTAGGACCTAATGAGGGCCGTCCCTTTGGGGTCCAATCACCCCTGAATCTCTGCGCTAGGAGCCCAAATCCCCCTGGAGGGGGATCTCAGGGTAGGGCCCTCATTTGCACAGAAAGGCACCAGCTCCCTCATCCCCTGCTTCGAAGACAGATAGAGCCTGTGGTCCTTAGTGGGCCCCACAGGAGGCTGTCCTCTGGGGACTCCTCAGGGAGGGTGTGGTGAGCATTTGTCGTGTTGGGGGGTCCCCCACTGGGTGTCACATTTGTGGGTACAGAGCCCAGTCTGCGGAAGGAGGCTGTGAGGTCTGTTGCTCCATCTCCCTGGCAACCGGGCCGTGGACACGTGGCCCAGGCTTGGCCGGCCAGATGCTCTGTGAGCGGCTCCGCGCCTGGGCCAGTGAGAGCGGGCCGGGGTTCTCCTGGTGCTGTCCAGAGGCCATGGCAGCCACGTGCTGTGCCAGGGCTGTCCTGTGGCAGCGTGGGGGCTGGACACGGGCTCCTCCTACTCACCGCCCTCCCAGGCTGCCTTCGTTCCTGCCTCTCACAGAGCCTTCCGTCCCATTCTTTTTCAGATAAGAACCGGACTCCATTTTTGTTGGAGGCTGGGTGGCTGTTGGTCTCAGGCATCTTCCTTCTGAGCCATGGGTGTGGCCTGATTTCATCGACACCATAAATTGTCGAAAGGCTCATGTCTCCCTCCTAGAACTGAGAGGCTCAGAGATGACTTGGGGAGGTGCTCTGAGCAGATGCTTAGGGCCCCAGGCCACCCACAGGTGGGCTCCATGTCCCTGGGTCCAGGTGTCGGGGCCAAGAACATGTGGTTCTGCTGCGTAAGAGACCAGTGATTCACACCTGCCTGCCTTCGACCAGCTCAGCCATCTTGGGCAAGCGCCTTTTCCTTTCTGTGCCTCGGTTTCCTTATCTGTAAAATGGGCATCCATTACAGTGCCTAGACCAAGGTTTGTCATGGAGAGAAAGTGACCAAAAACAGGCGGAACAGCCTGACTTGCCCACAGTAAACCATCTGTAAGTGCTAAATATTGTTTTTAACATCTCACTTTCCAAACCTTACTTTCCCTGCACCCCTTTTGACTTATGAACTTCCAAATTGTTTTATTTTTTTGAGGGATTTTTAAAATTCGGGTAAGCTACCTTATAATCTTTTTAGAACAAGATGGAGTCTAAAAGCACGTGATAAGGTAGGACACGTGCCAGGACTTCTTATACTGCCTGAGAAGAGGAGCTCCTGGACTCGCTAGATTGGGGGATTAAAAGCATTTTCACCTTTAGTAGAGTCTATCGGGGCCAGTAGAAAATATCCAGGAAAGCGAAGGCGTCAGTCAGTAAGCGTTTCTTGAGCCCTCGGATAACCCTGGCACAGGTCTAAGTGCTGAGGATACGGTGATTTTTTTTTTAAAAGTCTCCGCTATTGTGGAAATTATATTTTTATGGGGGAGAAAGAGAATAAGCCAATATATCATGCCAGATAGGCAGGGGGTTTTAAGGAAAAATAAAGCAGGGTGAGGGGTCGGAGAATGACAAGATGCCAGAGCGGGGCTGGGGAGGGACCTGCCAAGGACGGGATGCGTGTGGCGTCCTGGGTGGAGGAGGGAGGAAGGACATTCAGGCCACGGAACAGCCGTGCGAAGTCCCTGAGGGCTGCTGGCTGTCCCTGACCCAACGCGCTGACTCTCTTAGGAATGCTGGTGGGCGCTGAGGACGCGGAATCCTCTGGGATTTGTGAACCGTGTCTTCAGGCATAACCCCAGGGATATGTCAATATGGTGTATTTACACAGAAATGTCACAAAGTATAGAGCGGAAGGGACAGAAAAAAATCTAATTGGTCATGAATTGTTTTACGGCTCCAGGAAGATGATACATGCAATGTTAATTATAGCGCTTTACAGTTTCCAAAGAAGAAAAAATACACAGTGAGTGCGTGCAGGTCGAACTTACTCGGGAAATGAGGTAGTTCAATTGTCTATGAGGCAATGGTCACACTCCCGGGTCGGTGTCAGCGCCTGGTGCCTTTGCAATAGCACTTGCAGTTTGCCGGGGCTGCAAGGATGTAGCCGAATGACTGTGCCCAGGTAAAACACAGCTGGGCGCACAGACCATTCCGTGCATTTCAGACTGAGAGGACGCTGGCCTTTCCACACGCAGCCCGGGGGCAACACTCCGGCCCGTCAATTTCTCTGAACTTGCCTTCGCTCTCCTGTTGCTGGGAGTCGTTCTCCCGAAGCAGGTGGTATCTGTGTGGGTCTCTGCGCGGTAGGGAAGGATGGCTGGCTGGGGCGAGAGTCACTTTTTTGAGGGCCGGCAGAGGAGGGACTCACAGGCACACACTGGGAGGGCCGCCTGCACTGGGGCATCAAAGCTACTGCAGCATCGGCCACCAGCCTCCCCGGCCTGGGGCTCTGCGAACGCAGCCTCCTCCTGCGACCCAGGCCTGTGGTCTGAGAGGCACGACAGGCAGGCAGCGGGGGGGTAGGGCTGGGTGTCTGCAAAAGGAAAGTGGAGGAGAAGGAGGAGAGGGAGGAGAAGGCAAAAGAAAAGGCAAAAAGGAAAAGTTTTTTAAAAAGAAGAAGAGAAAATAAAGAGTGACCGGCCCCTGGTCTGCCTGTTAAAACACCAGTCATCATTCAGTCACTCAACAAACACACAGATCATGTACCAGGCATGTTCTAGGCACCTGGGAAATAGTCATGAACAGAGCATGCAGAACTCCTTGCCCTCGTGGACCCTAAAGTCTAGAAAACTCCATGAGTCAAGCTGTGTGGAACATGGAATCACACGCTGTCTAGGCTGGAAAGGACTCAGAGACCAAGGGGAGCAACCATCCCATTTTATAGATGAGGAGACCAAGGCACTGCAGATTGACAGTTCTCCTGTCTGCCTCCCAAATTAATTCTTTTCCCTTTTCTTAATAAGAGATTCCCCTAATTTTTAGCTGGCATGTGACCACTGAGAACCTAAACTGCTTGTCCTGGCCTCCCTTGCAGCTAGATGTGTCCCTGGGACTAAGTTCAGGCCTGTGGGAATGAGTGAAAATATGTGGGCAACTTCTAGGAAGGGAGAGTGCACCTCTTTGCACTTTCTCTCTCCCCCTGGCTGGAATGCAGGTCTGATGGCTTGAGCTCAAGCAGCTACAATGGGCCATGAGGTAGATGCCTGTGCTGAGCATGGCAGAGCAGCCTGAGAGAAGAATCCTGCATCTGTGACGACTGCATGAAGCCCCTCCCAGCCCCGCAAGCCACCTTTCAACTTCTTTCATATGAGTGAAAGTATTTCCACCTTTTTGAAGATAGCATTTCTGCCTCTTGCTGATGAATCCACAGAAGCCTCTCCTGGGTCCCCTCTCCCTGCAAGGTGACTGTTGAACTCCTCCCTCATCCTGATGGAGATGAGCAAACAGCCCCAGAGAAGAGTGACGTTCCCGAGATCACAGAGTTCCTCTTGTGTAACATTTCACTTCAGACCTGTGTGACGTAATCGCTAAAGCAATAGCCCCTGGCCCCAGGGTGCCGGCCAAGGCCATGGCCTCTTGAACATTTCCCAACAGATGTTCACATGCAGACACCTCGATGAGGCTGGTGACACCCGAAGGTCTTCACCACCATGGCGCTGCCGGGCCAGCTCCGTCCCTGCTTCCCTGTGGCTGAGCTGCAGAGGCCGTGGGTCCCTCGGCCCTGAGCTGGGCGGCTGCGTGCACTGGTTCCAGGGCTCTGGTTAGGCTTCTGACGGTGGCGTCACCATCTCGGTCTCCTCAGGAGAAAGACCTTCCTTCAGGCTTCCCTCCCTCGCTCCCTCCTTCCCTTCCTCTCTCCCCATCTGTCTGCACTTCCTGCTAACGGAGATGTTCTCGGAAAGCCTGAGAAGGCTGTGCCCCTCCGACTGCGGTGATTCCCCGCCTCCCTCGGGGACCCCTTCTCTGATGGATGAGGGGCGACATGATTCATCCCGGCCACAGTCCTGCCATCCGGGTCTCTAGAAGCCCCCAAGCTGCCTTTCTCTCCTGCCCTAAGGACCCAAGTGGGATTTCACAATTTCTCCTCTTGGCAAAAAGAGAGACGCCATTTCCCAGTGGAGTTGGACGCTGAGGTTCTCAGTCTAAAGAGGAAATGGAGGCAGTAGCCAGAGAGAGAGGCCTTTCCCGTCTCC
>RJWJ010036786.1:0-15879 GCA_004363605.1 Indri indri | reverse complement strand
TTTAATATGTCAAGATAAAGAAAAAGTGATAGTCTTTTTGCTCTAACATTTTTATTTAAATAAATCTAAATCATCATTCCCAACACATACTCAGAGCATAATCATAATTGAACAAAATTCAGTTATTCAAGTCAATATATTCTAATATATTCAGTACATGTTAACTACAGGCTAAATATTTTCATTTTGTTGGTTTCAACTACCTTTTCCTATATCCCCATGAGCACCTATAAACCAACACCTTATGGCCTGCTAAATGAGCCTCAAAAAGCTGCTCTGAATAATTGACGTAATTATAGAAATTGAAATGTGCTTAAAATCTGAGTTACTGCTGTCAGTGAATATGCTTAAATGTAAACAAAATCTATGCATACCCATACTGCGTGACATACTGATTGTCAGAAATAGTTTTTTTCAAATCTCAGCTTAATCTAAAATGCGTTGCTTGTGATTCTGAACCAGTATAAATCAAGCTAAAGTAGCTGATAAAGTAATCGAAATGCAACAAAATAAACCATGATAAATATAAAAATAAAAATGTAATTGCTATACTTTAAAATGCCAGAAACTCACTCATAATCCCTATAATAGTGACAGTAGCTAAGATTGAGTTCTCTCTGGAAGTAACCCATGCCTACGAAACCCACAAATAACTATAAAGTTTTGTAAGTCTAATTTTTAAACTAAAGGTTTCTAGGCAACCAGGAGCACTAGAAAGACATTCATGTTACAAAGGAAGGAAATAAGCAAGTATTTTGAATTTCTAAGAAGCACCATTGAAATTCTTTAGGCTATTTGTTCCTTCATGAAGACTCCACTAATGTGAGATGACATTTCTTGAGTAAATAATAGTCAGTAGTGATCTTAATAACAAGCACTCCAATAGTCACCCTTTCTCTCTGTCTCTCTGTCTCTCTGTCTCTCTCTGCCTCTCTCCAACGAATGTCAGAAACTGTCACTAGGTATCATTTATTTACTTAGATATTCATCCCCCTAATATTTATTTAGTGACTGTTACATTCTTGGCACTGAGCTAATTGTTGGAATTACAAAGACAAATTAAAGCTCACACTCTCTAGCAGGAACTACATGTGCAAATTAACAAATTAAATTATAACTTGGTATATGATGTATCAATGGAAATATATTTTATGTGTTAGGAAACATCAGAAAAGTAAAACACTTTCTTGTGGGTCAGAGAAGGCCCCCAAGAAACAAGTAATATTAAAAATAATTCTTAGAGAGTGAGCTTGGTTAGCAAGGTAGAGAGGGTAGACATTTCTAAGTGGAAAAAAAAAAAAAAAGCCTGGTGGATATTGGTGAAGAATTCCTGTAAAAATTCACAACTGCTTCTTTTATTTTCAATCAGTCACTTAACTAAGTGACATTTTAAATTAGCCATTTATCAATCACAATAGCGAATCTACTAATGAATCTATAATCTTGATATTTCAATAGGTATTAATATGTCTAAATCTAACCTAGTTTAGATAAATTAACAGGTAGCCTAATTTAAGGTTATTTAAAAATGGATTAAAGAAAACCATTTTAAAAAATTTCTCTCTTCCAAACAATTGGTTGTGATATGGATTAAAAATTCAAAGCAGTGGTTCTCAAAGTATAACCCCTGAACCAGCAGCATCATTAGCTGAAACTTGCAGAATGCAGATTCTCAAGCCCCTTCCTAGACCTACTGAATCAGATACTATGGGGATACAGACCAGCAATCTGCATTTTAACTAGCCCTCCACATCATTCTGATGTACATTAAAGTTTGAGAATCACTGACTTAAAGCCTTGTTCATTCCAGCATTAACATACTCATTTTTTGTATGTCTTCTGGCTGTCTACAGAGAGAAGGAAATGTTGACTCTACAATTGCCTAACTTGATCATTCTAAGGGCACTAATTCCACTTTGAACCAATCTCAATTTTATTGTACATAAATAAACAATTGACCAGACTAGTTTGCCTAAGATTATTTTATTTGACATTGATTAAAGATACTGGGGATCAAAACGTACATCTGCGACAAGTGAAATAAATGTTTTTTTAGAAGTATGTATATGTTCTTCCCTTATTTCCACATATATATGAGATAGCTTTACTTCTATTAAAATAATGATTGTAACAGCTAACACTGACATAACACTTACTTGTATCTAATAACGTCCCAAAGTACTTCACATAGATTAACACCCCTAATCCTTATAATAACCTCCTGTGACATGCAACTTTATTATCTCAAACAAATGTGGCACAGAGTGGTTAAATGACTTGTCTAAGGGAGAAAGGCTTTGAATTTGAGCAATGAGAACTGGAATTGAATGTGGGCAATCTGGCTCCTGAGTACGCACTCCAAATCACCTTGTTATACTGCAACAAGTACAAGAGATATTTTATTATTGTTTTTAACTCACTAACAGTCTATTGTCACACAGTATCTTATTTCACTAGTAAATAATGCTATTTCTTTTAGAGTATTTTGTAGGTGCATATAGCACACACACATACATACATACATACACAACACAAACTCTATCCCAGCTCTGCCTCTTGGCCAGTGACATGACCCTGGGCAAATCACCTCACTTATTTGTGCTTCAGTTTCCTCTTGTATTAAATGGGGACAGAGTGGTTGCAAGGATTAAATAAGTATGTATTTGAAAATTACTTAGAACAGTGTCTGGCATATATTAGGTCTTATTGCTTTTGCTGCTATCTGAAATAAAATGTCAGAATATATTAAATAACATATGCTTCTTTTATATTTTGCATTTTTATGGTTTGCACCAATGATTTGTAATTTGTATTTTACTGCAATTGTTCCTTTAAAAATTTTAATTAGTTGCTTCAAATAGCAACTACTGCTAGTCTCCCCAACCCATTCTTCAAATCCATTCCAATAGTTTCACATTAGCAGTAAGCTGAGTGATAGGGTTAGGGTCAGTAAGGTGTGCTTAGTCTAAGTTTTCTTTTTATAAATAAGTGTAGATTAGAATTTTCTCTATAAATTTGAATTATCTTAATAGTAGGTTATAGAATAGGTGTGAAGAGCCTGATAGCAGCAGGAAAGTTCTCATGGAGGAAAAAAAAAAAAGTTAGCAGCTTTACAGTTTACAAGCACAGAGATCAAACGCAAACAAAGTGTATGGCAGTGGGGGTAAGGGACAGGTATAAAGGAGATGGTGGGAGAACACTAAGATATTGGGGAAAATTAGACGGGAAGCTGGAGCAGAAAGGGGGAGATTTGGACAAGATGCCTGTGTTAGGGCATGGAGGAAGAAGTGGTTCTTTCTCTTCCAAGAGAACATCCAAGAGAAAAAGGGATATCTTCGGGGATGAACTTTGTTTGCATTATAATTAAAGTTTGTTTGGCTTTTCTTTCCCATAATCTATAGTTCATCTTCCTATATATGAATGACGGTTGTATTAGTTTCTTATCACTGCTGTAACAAGTTACCATAAATTCAGTGGCTTAAAACAACACAAATGTATTATCTTTACAGTTCTGGAAGTCAGAAATTTGAGAGGAATTTTGCAGGACTTAAATGAAGGTATCAGCAGGGCTGTGTTTCTTCTGGAGCCTCTATGGGAAAAATCCATTTCCTTGACTTTTCCTACTTCTAGAGGCCACCTGCCTTCCTTGGCTCTTGACCCCTTACTCCATTCTCAAAGTCAGCAGTGTAGCATCTTTGAATTTTCTCTCTGTCTCTCACAGTCTCTCTCTCCGACCTCTGCTTCTAGTATCATATTTCCCTCTCTAACTCTTTGCCTTTCTTTTCTCAAGGGAAAGAGAGAGGTAGAGAGTCAGAGAAGGACCCACTCAGCTAATCCAGAATAATCTCTCCCTCTCAAAATCCTTAATTAAATCACATCTACAAAGTCTCATTTGCTATGTAAGGTAATATATTCATTGGTTCAAGAATTAGAATGTGGCCATCATTGGGGAGCCATTATTCTGTCTACTATAATTGTGTCCTAATATCTTCTCTGACAATGTCTGATTTAAACACAAACCTACTAAAGGACTAAGGCCTGCAATATGTCATCTTGTGAGACTGCTCCAAGATTCACAGGAAGATTCACAGGACTATCAGTCAAGCTTATGCAAAATATTTCTACTCTATTTAGTAAAACAAATGTTGCCATTATCATATAATAATTGATTATTATGTATTTGTCTGACAAGAAAGAATTCATTACAATGAAGGGAAATCTAAATTCTAAGAAAAAAAATGGCATTTTCCAAGGCAGAAGGAAATAGAGTTGCAGCTCTATCATCACAAAAGATACATTTACAATTATTTTACCCATGCAAACATAAAAATCATTCAGTATGAAATGCACAGATTCAAATAACAGTTCCTGATGAAAATGGGCTTTGTAAAAATTGTCTTTTATACCATCAAAATAGAATGTTGTCTTTTCAAAACAATTTCCAGATGAATAGCATATCATAATGTATATTTGCTAGCACATAAATAACTGAATACAAAAAGATGGCAAGCATAGATAAAAATTGAAGATATGTATTACAAATAAAGCAGATATTTTATGATTCACTGCTAAATCTAATTTTGTGCCTATATGCATCTCTTTCCAGTATGACATCTGAATATTAAGAGGAAAATTCCTGTATGTTGGGAACCTGATGTTACATCCACTAGTACAGATTGAGTGAGCATATGAAAGAAATATATCATTGGCTAAAAATAAGAAAAGATAATTCAAATATCAAAACTGAAGGAGAAAGACAAATGCCTTCTCAATTATTCTACACCACTTGATTAACTGTTGAAACAGCAAAAGGGCAGTGCATACTTTGGATGAAAACTCAACACATTTTTAAAACCAACATACGTGTACCTGCAGTAGGGTGCAATGTGAAGAATATAAAAATATATAAAATTTACAAAGACAACAGAAAATAAAAAAATGCAGATGATTAAGATGTTGTCAAAACAATTTAAAGAACAAAGTAATTCAAACATCAAGTAACAACAGCTATTGTTAAGAAATATAAGCAAATACAAAGAATGAAGTCATTAAGAAAAAGACTATCTTCCAAAGTTAGAAGAGTAAGATATAGGGCTGCATGAGACAATGAAAAATCTGTTAACATATTAAAAATATGTATTTAATTGTCAATTACTTTGTTTATGTTGGAAATTTTTTTTTTAAATCCTGTTTGATAAAACAAGACTCAAAAATAAAAGACAAAATGATGTGGACAAGTTTTTTCTTCCAGACACTAAATCATATCAAAGTACTAACAAAGAATGTTCATTTCTGGGAGGGTAATTGATTACTTGAGCTCCTGTACATTTGTGTGACATTGTGTCCTATCTAAAAACCGAGTCTTCTCTGGATGGAATTGGTATGAATCTCATAAAACTGAATTTATAATCTCTCTCTAGCCATTACATTTTCAATAATATATAAAAAAAATTAAAAAGTTAGAAAAAATTGTATGTTTTAAAAATTCTATGCTGCTTTTAAAATTACCTTAATTGAATTTTCATGCATTCAACTCCATAATATCTTCCCAATATTGTGCAAGAAGGGTAATGGGCGAAAGTGGAACATTAGATTTAGCTCTCTGGGGTTCTATTCCCAAGTTTATATTAAAAATATATGTATTCACTTATATATATATATTTAAACATGTGTAACATATATGTTTATATAAACTTTCATTATATCTTAATTTTTAAACATAATCTCTATTGATATATTACTGGAATCTTATGTATAGACTTTAATTTTTATGTATAGACTTTTTAATTTTTCTAATTTTCCTTCACAATTAATAATACCCATCATTCATGTAAGTCTATTAAATATCCAGCTGATCCTGAAAGTATGTCATCCTTGGCATGCTTAATTATTTTCATCTTTGTTGTCTTTTATTAAGTATAAAGATTTGCTTTTTATTCTTATTTTGGCAATATAATTTTTTCCATTTTCATATTTTTAAATAAAATATTGATGACAATATAAAAAATGCAATTAGGTATTCAAATATAATAATTGCAGAAACATTGCTTTTCAAATAAAATGGAGATGCTGCAAATACTTAACTGTTGTCTAGCAAGATGTGTTAACATGCAGTAACTAAAAATGTTTGAAACAACAAACTTATATAAAAAGCTGTTTAGATGGCCATGTATATAGTAATGAATACAAGCACTGGTTGAACAAAGGGGGATGTCTATTAAAAACTGGTTAACTTGTCATAGTAAGAAAGATTTTTAAAATACTTCTTATATGAATTGGTCAATAATTTGCAGCACAAAATAAAATAGTACATTAACATGTGTCTACATTGTATAGCATATTTTTCTGTGTAATATATGTTTGTGAATTAGGGGTGTGTTACTGCAATTCATAAATCTTTCTAAAATTTATTGTGTTCTAAACAGTGTTTAGAGATGACTGAGAGTACAATGATATAATAATATCCCTTAGAAAATCATAACCACATACAACTGAAGGGCCAAAGGTCAAAAAAATTAGAAATGAGGAATCATGATCAAAAGTACAATGTATTTGACAAGTTTGTTATTAAGGTATTGACAATTATTCGGACATGAGTCAAAATCAAAGAAAACTGTTAAAATCCGTAAACAAAAATTTCGGAAGTCCAATTCAACACATTTACTGAATGGATACAACATGCAACAACTATGCTGAGAACATGGAAGACAAAGACGGATACAACTTTCAGTAATCAAGGTGCTTGCAACTACAAAGCTTGAATGCAATGAAGAAGAGGAAATCTAAACAGGCCAATAGAGAATATAAAAATGAAGTAGTGTTGATAATTACTATTTTCAACTAATGTAGGAGATTAGTAGATGACCCAGGAAGTTGGAAAATGTGTACCAATATCATATGGTGAATAAATAAAGGTTCAGACTTAAGATAAAAATACTTTAGTTTCCCTCAAATAAACTATTTGAAAAATCTCATTGGAATATTTTTAAGACAACAGCGTGGAATGGCTATATTTGACAGTGTACTGAAAAACTGTACTTCTGCTCCTTTACTTGAAAACTTCTAATTAGCCGATCACATGAAACATCAAAAAATAAGTCTAATTCTCAAGCAACAAGGTCCTTAAGTGAAAACAGACAAACAGTATCAAAGCTCATTGAGAATTCAGAAGATGATTTTTGCCTCCTTTTCAATAATCCAAGCACAAAATGTCAATTAGAACTCACTGCCTTATTCCTTCAACTAAATTCTTTTACTAGTCCGAGTTTTCTAGTTCTTGTGTTCGTAATTGTAATTCGTATCTTACCATCTAGTATTTATGGGCCATGAGTAACTCTGTGTCTTACTCATGTATGCTTTTCTTATTTTTCCTACAAGGTCGAACACTTCTCAAGGGTGAAAACTGTTTTCAATTTGTCAAATTTCAATAGTTCTTTACCAAATGCTGGGCAAATAGTAAGTACGTAACTGTTACATTATTAAATTCAGATATTAATTTGAAAACTGATGCAGGGCATTAAGTATTGAAGAACTAAGGGTTATCACTAGGATAATAACTGAGGATTAGCCAAGTGTACTTAACCAGGAATGCATGTGCATTTTGTCTATGTAAGAAAGCACTTTTTACTGTCATTGACAGTGAGGATAATTTAATAGTCAAAGCAGTTGTTGGATCTGAACTAAATTTACTAGTGGTTTGATGAGTCAACTCACTGGTACAAATGACAAAACTTATGTATACATATTTTCTATCAATAATCAAACCATGGGACATTATTACATGTATGTATCTTCTTATTTCTTAATCAAATCAGTGACTGAGTTCTTAAAAGAGAAATCAGAAACAAAGAAGCACGTATGTTTTCTTATTATTATTTCTGAACTTCAAAATATTGAATTCCTTGCTGGACTCGTCCCTTCTAAGTATAAAGGATCTAAGTATGAATATATAATAACTTGAGTTACAATGCTGGTTTTGTTTCTTTGCAGAAAAGATAGACTTAAAGGCCGTTATTAATTTCCTAATTGTACACAGAGGACTACAAAGCTGGAAAATAAAGTGAATGTAGTGTTCTAAGGTCATTTAAACCATTTGACTTCCTCAGTGTTGTTATCAAAATACTATAGTCAGGATCTCTTAGGATGCTAACTGGTTGTACCATTCTTCCACTAAATACAAAGAATTTTCATCAGGCAATGGTTAGTGGTACATTCAACATCTTGAGGCAAGATGTCTATGTTATCTTTGACCCAGAATATTCACTATAGTGGTAAGTATGGCTGCTTTATAATATTTTGTTTTGTGCTTAAAATTATAAATTTCAGATAGTCCTTCATTCGGGTTCCAAATTGAAACTTGCATATTTCAGTCAGTACATAATGTCTTGAAACATAGTGGTATTCCGCAAGGCAAATCTGGAATGTAAGAATTCTTTCCTAGACATATATAAAATTATATTTATTTTTCTTTTGGCCCAAAAGATGATAAAAATTTTTCTCTACAGTGGATATAAAATTTCTTTGAAAGTTATTATCCAAAGAGAAACAAATACGACACAGATAAATTGTATTAACAGATAAATTTCCATTCTTTCACTAGACTGTTAAGTCTCTTGAGCAGAGAAATAACTTGTATTTTACACATAATTCACCACCTATAATCATGGCCAGACCCATAACATTTTCACAATAAATAAATTTTAAATGAGCAAATAGAAGTGAAGATGTAGAAAAAATATTTGACTGCCTATAAAGATCATAGTTTATAGGTCACAGGGATCCCTTTTGTAAACATCTTCAAAAAAATTAATCACAAAAAATCATTTATAAATTAATGTGGCTATCCAATTTACCTTATTTGCTTTAAAAATGAAACCATGACATAACACTTGTATTCAATAAATATGGAGTAGGAAGAAAATAAAATAAGAAGGAATATTTTGATAGATTACTAAAATATTAAAAAGGTAAAATGAGGACTCTGCTTTCCATTCTACAACACAAAGCAGAGGATTATCAATACATGTTTCCTAGAAGAATGAATGAATAAATGAAAAAATATGCAACTTTTCATACTCTCAATGCCTCCTATACCCATTGGTACTGCAATATTTCTAAGCATGCATTTTGTCTGTTAAAATAACTGAAGTATAATTAATGTACTATATATACAACTGCATTTGGGAGGCAATGAGATGAAATAGAAATCATTCCCAATTGAGTGTCACGAGGCTTAAATCTGCTACTCATTTGTGTGTGTCATGGAACATCTCAGTTGTTTTGTATGGCAAAGTGAGAATTCATAAGGAGCAACGTGGTAACTTGAGTTACTTCTCTACACTGCAGTGTCAAAATTGCCTGGTCTTTTGGCTTTCAGTATACACTGCTTCTCTGTGATATATGTTAATGAAATCATAAAAGAATATAATAGAAATGCAGAATAGTAGCACCTGACCTAATTATAACCCTGAGATGTTGCTGGAGTTCTTAAGTCTCTGAAAATGTTAAAGGTATCACACCATATGAGCGAGCGAGAGAGAAACTATTCTGACTACAAATTATATTTTGCTTATTGATGTGTCCTATTTTAAACTCCCATATTCCAGATAGAAATTGGAAACATAAGAAAAAAATATAAACAAGAATTTGCATCATCACTCTCTAATGGTAGCCATTACTAGCATTTTGATATACTTTTCTAGTCTCTGATATACATTACATATTTTCAAATTTGGATCATACTGAATATACAATTTAATATTGTTTTAGCCTTTTATGACATTCTACACATGTACCAATGAATACATGTCTTAATGGAAACATCACATTACAGCGTATGGATTTCCATAATTCATTTAATTCTTTTCCAATATGGGGTGTTTATTTTGTTTCCAATTTTTCTCCATTATAAGAAACATTCCAGTAATCATCCCTGTACATGAATCTCCATGTAAGTCCTTAATAGTTTTCTTAGAATACATTTATGGAATAATAGTTATAGAATCAAGGATTATAGATAATACAGTATTGAAGTGGCAAGTAAGATGTCAAAGACATCTTTCATCTCTCTTCTGGGCAAATGCCATGTATATATACACAATATATAACACATTTGAACTCCATTTAGATCACATACCATCTCGCTCTGTTTTTATGAAGTAACTGACAGGCAATTTCTATTATATAATGTACTTGAAATGAATCATATTTATGTATATATGCATATGTATTACATACGATTTATTTTATCTTTAAAAATTTCAGCAAAGAATCCATTTGCAAATCACTAATTTATTTCCATATGCTGAAGTAGAAATAAAGAAAGTTAACAGGAAAAATAATATGATTTTGCAACTTTTATTCTAAACTCTTTTTTCTAGTGCAAGAGGAAGAGAGAAATATAGTTTGGGAATTAGGAATTCATTTCAAGTGCTTTATATAACAGAAATTGCATATCAGTTACTTAATAAAAACAGAGCAATACAGTATGAAATCTAAATGGAGTTAAAAGTTGTCAACAAGGTAGGCTTATTGGAACACTTCTATTAGAGTAAAACCCAACCGGGTTGTAAAAAGTTAAACATAAGGGAATAAAATGTGTAAAACTCACTCATATCAAGGAAATGCTTTGAAATATTTTCAACTAGAGAGTTTAAAATGATGTTAAATTGTGTAAACCACCATCTGCAAGTGCAAGCTATATCAGGAAGTTAACAAATATGTGTCTCCAGGTATCTATTCCTATGCAACATGTAACAAATCAATGGAAGAGCCCTCATCCAACAAAACAGCTATCATCAAAGTGTGGTAGAACCTATGTAATGACATATTCTGGGATATTTACAAACTGGCAGTATAGAAAATGACAAGGGATACATCATGGACAGGATATAAAAGGCAATAAAGAAAAAATAAAAAGGACAAAAAGTCCAGAATTGGGGGAAAAAGCATAAAAATAAGAATATCACATTGAACCAAAAGCAATAAAATTTTTCAGCCATGTTTCTGGAATCTTACAAAATAATTAAGCATTTCCTATCATCAAAAATAACAATATCATTTATACATGTCAAGGGATTGTATATATATAGTATATTATTTGGTTTTTACAACTACCCTCTTACTTATGCAGCCATGGACTTCTAGGACTGTTCCACATACAGAACTGAGATTCACAGAAACTAAATTATCTGCCTATAGTGACAGCTAAGAAGTAGTAGAACCAGAACCTAAACTATCTTGTCCAAACTTCAGAAATAATTCTTTCTCTCGTATACCAGTTTCCAAAATAAAGAAAAATATAAGTACAACTACTTCAAAAGTATTTAGCAAATTGGTCTTAAAATCACTTAAAAGTTTATGTTTGAAGCAAGCATTTGTAGAAAGCATATCCCTCTAATTTTCTTAAAAACAATTATTTTTGTATTTAATATTATATCATTCTAAAAATAGGCTTCATTAGTTGATTCAATTGAATCGTTAAGATCAGCTAAAATGCCAACTTGACTCTTTTAAATTCAGTGGGGTTGGGTTTTAATGGTAACAAATTTGAATCATAGAATTAATCTGGATGATCCACACTTTTAAAAAATCCTTAGAGCTATAAAAATCCTATTGTTCCTTTTCTTTAATAACATCTGTTTTTCATGAATATACCAAAATATTTGATTTTATGTCAGAACAATAATAAAATTCCAGCTCTTAAATGCTAATAGCAAAATAACAAAGACTTTCTGTGGGTCTAATACCTTAGTATATATTTTTATTAATTTATTTACTAAGTAATACAAAATGTCAATAATGTAAACTCATGTTATAGAAAAGAAAACTAATTGGCCTGAATCCATTTTGTGGATCTTCATTTTTAAGTGTTATAATAAATTGACTCATAAAGACAAAAAACATTGATAGTATCAATTGATCAGTATCTCAGCCTCTCGTGGAAATCACATGAAAATTTATTTGATTAAAATTAAATTAGAATTTAATATGAAAAATTTTAGAATTTAATATTATATTTTCAGAATTTGGACTATGAAAACAAGTATAATACATGTGAACAATAATTTTAAAAGTGTTTCAAAATTAACACTGAAGATACTGCTTGCTATATCATATCATATTGTCCAGGAAATCACACTGTATCTTATAAAAGGACTCTCTCAAAAATTTCTCATGGTACTGTTCCAGAAAAGTCTGCTATGGAAGAATACATATAATCTTCTTATTGTTAGAGAAATATTTATATAACCTAGGTTACCTATATGTAAAATTTTGCATTTATCATAAATGACCTAATTTTTGTACCTAAAATCACAGACTTTCTGATTCCTTAAGCTTGGCTCTGTTTTGGGTTATCTTTAAATATATGTGCTTTCATTTTAGCACAGCCACAGATCCTTTCAAGAATAATTTAAACAAAGAATTTATTAATTTAATTTACTTGTGTAAAATCTCTCATATTGGGTACAACTGACTTATTTAGCCCCCAGAGCATGTTTCCTCCATATGTACCCCAAAATAATAATGAAGTATTATAATAGAAATGTGGTTTGGGAAAAAATGAAGTAACCACTCAGAATTATTTTCACTTGCCGTAGTAGCTAGCATTAATTTATAAATTCATGCTCATTTGTTTTAGGTCATTAATACATGAGTCAATGATTATTATCATGTCATAATAATTCACACTATAGTTCAAATAAAAAATACATCATTTCCAATAATGACAATTACTGTAGAAGAAATGAAAAGCATAGTATGATAAAAAAAAAAATCAAGGAATAAGATATGAATACTGAGGGAGGCTCTACTTAGAGCAAGGCAGTTAGAAAGGCCTGCCTGAGGAGGTGCAGTTTTTAAACTGAAGCTTCAAAGATGAGAAAGAGTAGCATGGGGAGTGGGAATGAGGCTGCTGTTCAAGGCCTAGGAGAGCATGTTCAAAGACCATAGTGTGGAAATACAGGATTCGTAGAAGTGCAACCTGTGTAGTAGCACATGGTCCAATTCTCGGAAGAGTTTTGTGCTTGGTTTAATGCTCTGTTAATATCTTGCTATTCTTAACAATTTTTACATGAGGATTCCTGCATTTTTATTTTTCATGGGGCCTTACAAATTATGTAACAAGTCCTAAGTGCTGCCTATGCTTAAGAAACTGGAAGCAGAATGGTGATTGAGGGGGACATGACCCCAGATAAAGAGGGAAGGGGAAGAAAGGGCAAAGTCAAGCAATGCTTTGAAAGCTACAAAAACATTTGGATTTTCTTTTAAATGTAGTAAGAAGTCATTGAGGGCAGGTGTTAAACAGAGAAGGGACATAATAATATTTGTACTTAGAGGTCTCACTTTAGCTGTAGCATGGCAGGGCCTCACTACCTGTTTTATAAATAAAGTTTTATCAGAACACAGCCACACCCATTTTTTATGTATGTCTATGATGGCTTTTTTCCTACAATGCTAGAATTGAATAGTTGTAACAAAGAGACTGTATGGGTCACACAGCCTAAAATGTTCACCATCTGTTTCTTGTAGGAAAAGTTTACAGACCTCTGAATTAGAATGGTACAAGAATGGAGGTAGGGAGATCTGACGGGAAGCTTTAGCACTTAGAGAACACTTAGGTCTCCTCAATAAAGAAGTGGAAGAAAATGAGGCTGTAAGGCAGCAGATTTAAGACATATTTAGGAGAATTAGCCAAAGAATTACATGATTGATTAGATATGAGTTAGGGGTTGATCTGCTGGGTGCAAGGTGATGTCATATATTAAAACAGGTAAGATTAGGTGAGGATTATGGCATTGTGAGGGGGAAATCGAGAGTTCTATTTCATATGTGCAAAGCTTGAGGTGCTGTCAGACAGAGAGGTCAATAGGTAGTTATATTTATTACAATGAATCTGAATTCTAAGGAGAACAAAGACAGGTATATAAATATTGGCATCATCAGCAGAGACATGCAACTAAATCCATGGAAATGTATGAGATCATCTATAGAGAGAAGAGAAGGCTATTCATGTCTTAGAGGTAAAATAAGGGTCATTATGTCAACAAAGTCTGAGAAGTGGCCAACAGTAATGAAAATGCTAAAAAAGTGTGGTGCCTTGGAAATCAAAAAGAACAGAGTTTCTTAATAAGGAAAGAGTCGCCAACAAATTTCACTGCAGTTGAGAGATAGAGTAGGATAAAGGCAAAAAATGTCCGCTGGATTTTTTAATGGGAAGGCAGTGAGTAATAGAGGTAGAGGACAGCTTGTGGAGGGTGAAGAATGAATAAGAAGAAATTGAAGCACAGTAAGAAATTTGGAGAAGTAGGAAAAATGAGGTGAGAACTGCAGGCACAAGAGAGGATAAAAGAAGGTTTGTTTGTTGTTTATGTGTTTGTAGAATAGGTTTATGTGCAATTGAGTTGGAGAAAAAAAGAGGAACTACACTGAGAAAGTTGTGTTTAAGGAGTTAGATATTTAAGTAATGACTGAGACAATGGTGGTTAAAAATCCCATCATATGACAATTCAAGTATGTATTGTAATAGATAATCTTTTAAAAAAAATGACTTTTAGAAAAGTAAAAAAAAGAAGAGTCCATTGCATGCTGAAGATGGCTATATTAAAGGAGTCACAAAATGATGATAGAAGAAAGACTGTGAGGCTTATGCCAAAGTCTGCATATTGCTGAATGAAAGAGTGAACAGAAAGACAGCAGCAAACAATAACAAGGAGAGGGAGAGGGTGGCGTGATCAGAGTGGAGGGCATTGAGAAGCCACGGAGACAGTAAGCACAACTCTTGAGTCTGAGGTGTCTCTGTTTGGGAAAAGTATCCACCAGAGAAAAAAATGCAGGAAAAGTAAGTCAGCGAGGGATGTGCATCCCACAGTAGAGGATGTGCAGGGCCTTCATGATGAACATTTCGACATGTAAAAAACATTAAATAACATACTTGCCATCATATCCCAAGTTCATTAATTTACAGGCACACTTTTTGGAGAGGGGAGTCTAAACCATTTCTGACAAATTTTATATGAATATGTATTATGGTCTTACCACCATTATTTTTTTTTTCCAAATTCTAGAGTTTGATATAGAAATATTAAGTATGCCTTCATGACTTTATAAACTTTTAATTATAACTCTTTTAAGCCTTACATCTTAGAATATAAATTTTTAATTTTTTGTTTGTTCAGTTGAAGATACTCTCTTTTTTTTGAAGATATTCTCTTGATTCACTTATCATTTATTCATTGACTGATTTACCCACTCACTATGTAAGCATTTATCAAGAATTTATTTGGGACCATGTACCCCGTGATGCACTGGAGAGTCAAAGAGTAATCCAACAAACCTGCTGTCAAGGAGATCATGATCAAGTGAACAAGACTGATTTTAGAACACTGCATATTATAATGGTGACAATTGATAATTCTGTGAAGTACTATGGAAGCATGGGGAAAGATTATGTGTTTCAGTGTGGGTGTTCAAAAGTCCTCACAGTGAGAGTAACATGTGAATTGAGTAATAAAAGATTGGAAGTCAAATGTAAGCTCCATGAGGTCGGGGACTGCATATCCACCACTTCGTCACCCATGTCTACAGGATTGCGTGGGCCAGAGTGGAATGCAATAAATACTTGTTGAGGGCACGTATGGCAACGGTGGGTGCAGCAGAAAATAACCCTAATGAAAGAACACAGCTAATTCAAAGATACAATACATTCATTTGCCTTTTTCTACAATTTGTCTGCTTCTAATGTTATGTTTTTTGTCAGATTTAATTGTAGCTCAGGGAGTTAATCATAGGGGGAGTGGATACATGTTAGACAATGCTCATCACAGTTTTCAAAGTCCTTCCTTAGGGATACCCCCAAACACTATTAACTCTTTTTTTTTT
>RJWJ010036785.1:0-15900 GCA_004363605.1 Indri indri | reverse complement strand
CTGGTGACCAGCGGGACTCAGGTACCCGGAGAGGTTGTTGCCGGCAGGGCCTTGCTTGCCCTGGGGCCTGGGTAGGGCCCTTTCCTGGGCCGTGCTGCCCCGGCCTTGTGCTCACCCAAGGGCTGTGGGTGCAGTTCACAAAGGAAGGGGCTGCTCTGGCCCCCAGGGCCTTGCACCCAAGTCCTCTAAGATCCACGGGTGGCCAGGACTGGAGCTCTGATTTTCACTTTCTTTGGAAGGAGAGAAGAGCTTCACCCTCGGTCACAGGGACTTCGTGCCTCCTCCGAGGCTCTGGTCCTTGTGTGGCCCCTGGGAGGGAGTAGCAGCTGGTCGACAGCCTGGGCTTTGGAGTTCAGGACCAGTTTGTGCTAGTGATGTGGTGTTGAGCAAGCTACTGCCCCTCTGTGACCCTCAGTGTCATCTTCTATATGATGGGGATAGTAGCATACCTCGAGGGACTCTGTGAGGAGCAAATGCATATCTAAGCGCAGTTCCCAGCACGGACCCTGGGCATGGTGAGTGATGGATGAGTGGGCCGTTATAATTGTTTGGGAAACTCAGTTGTCAGGCGGGGCCGCTCTGCTTCTCAGGATTTGGAGGAGATTTGCTGCTCCTTGCCTCCTGCTTCCTCCAAAGAGTGCCCCAAAGCCACAGGGGCTGGAGTTTCGCTGGTGACTTCAGGTTCCAGTTTCCTGCTTTGCTGGACTTCCGGTTCTGTGATCCCTCCTCCGCCCCCACGCTGGCGGCAGCTCAAGCATGAAGAGCTCCCGTCACTGGCCCCGACACAGCATCATTTTCAGAGCACGGTTCTGTCCTCACCACTGCTCAGGAGATGAGCATGTTTCTTACATCTCCACTTAGGGGAAACTGAGGCACAGAGATGTGAACATTCACCGAGGAGGTGGTGGAGCCGGGTTGCCACCTGGCTTCTAGGGGACTCTCCACCATTGTGTTTTTATTACTGCAGAAAACAGACATCTGCGGAGTTTGTGACCCAGTCCCTAACAGGCCACGGACTGGCACTGATCTGCGGCCTGGAGGTTGGGGACTGCAGACTTATAGGACGACGGTGAAGGAATTTTAAGGTCCCAAATCAGTTGACTTCGAGTTAACCAAGAGGGAGGTCATCCTGGGTGACCTGACCTAATCAGGTGAGCCCTTAACAGGGAGGGGCCCTCCCTGGAGTCCGAGGTTCAGAGCCCAAGAGATTCTCCTGCTGCCTAGAAGAAGCCACCTGCCATGTCATGAGAAGGTAGGAGGCCAGGACCTGAGGGTGGCCTGTGGGAGCTAAAGTGACAGGGCCCCAGTCCTATAACTGCCAGGAACTGGATCCTGCCAACAACTGAATGGGGCTGGGAGGCCCCTGAGCTCCAGGTGAGAACGCAGCCATATCCCCATTGCAGCCCAAGACCCCGCGCAGAGCCCCCCCGCCCCCCCCTCCCCCGCCTCGCCCTGGCGCCTGGCCCATGATGCGCTGAGACAGGGCATGGCTGTCATTTGAAGCCACTAAATTTGCATTCATTTGTTCTGCAGCAATAGAAAACTAATAAAGTGATATAAATTATGCTGTCTCATTTAGAAGGTAAAAGTAGCTATCGTCAGCTCAGGTTTTAGATAATTTCTTTTCTCTGCTTTTTAAATTTTAAAGTCTGATTCTTAAAGGACTGAAACCCATGTTCCCAAGTCCCAGCTCTGGACTCTTCTGGGCTTCCCAGGACCTCTCCCTGTCATCTGCGCACATTGTAGCTTCAAAGACTTTTGACGGGTTCTGAGGGAGCGAAAGATCAAACCCCTGTTCACGTCCCTTCCAGGAGAATCGTGAGCAATTCACGAGTTCAGGTTCTGTTCCACTCTCAGTCAGCTGGCTAAGTGGGCCACTTTTTAAAAAAAATTTTTTAAATTGAAAAATCCTAATTGTGTGTATTTATGGCGTATAATGCATATTTTGATCTATGTAAGCATGATAAAAACATTCAATCAAGCTAGCTAACATATATTAACATATCACTTCGCCAACTTATTTTTTGTGGTGAGAACAAATCTATTCTTTCAGCAATTTTGAAACATATCGTCACACCTCATTTTACTGTGTTTCATTTTCTTGTGCATTGCAGACGCTGTTTCTACCAGGTGAAGGTTTGTGGCTGCCCTGCATCAGGCAGATCTGCCAGCAGGGTTTTTCCAACAGCACATGCTCACTTTGTGTGTCTGTGTCATATTTTGACAATTCTTGCAATAGTTCAAATTTTATTATTATTATTATGTCTGTTACAGGGATATGCAATCAGTGATCTTTGATGCTGCTGTTGTAATTGTTTCGGGGCGCCACGAGCCATGCTTAAGTGAGACTATAACCTTCATCGATAGGTGGTGTGTGTTCTGACTGCGCCCCTGACTCGGTCACTCCCAGTCTCTCTCCCTCTCCTGGGGCCTCCCTATTCCCTGAGACACAACGATATTGAAATCAGGCCAATCAGTAACCTTCCAATGGCCTTTAATTGTTCAAATGAAGAGTCAAATTAAAGTCTCTCACTTTAAACCAAAAGCTAGAACCAGTTAAGCTCAGTGAGGAAGACAGGTCAAAAGCCAGCCTAGGCCGAAAGCCAGGCCTCTTGTGCCAAGCAGTTAGCCAAGTTGCGAATGCAAAGGAAAGTTCTCGAAGGAAATTAAAACTGCTACTCCAGTGAACACACAATGTTAAGAAAGCAAAACAGCCTTGATGCTGACAGGGAGAAAGTTTTAATGGTCTGGATAGAAGATCAAACCAGCTGTAATATTCCCTAAAGTCAACACTTAATCCGGATCAAAGCCCTAACACTACTCAGTTCTGTGAAGGCTGAGAGAGGGGAGGAAGCTGCGGAGGAAAAGTCTGAAGCTAGAGGAGGTTGGTTGATGGGGTTTAAGGAAAGAAGTCGTCTCCATAGCATGAAAGCGCAAGGGGAAGCCGCGGGCGCTGATGCAGAAGCTACGGCAAGGCATCCAGAGGATCCAGCTAAGGCAGTTGATGAAGGTGGCCACATTAAACAGCAGATTTTCAATGCAGATGAAACAGCCTTTACTGGAGAAGACGCCATCTAGGACTTTCATAGCTAGAGAGGAGAAGTCAGTGCCTGGCTTGAAAGCTTCAAAGGACAGGCTGGGACTCTCTTCTTAGGGGCTAATGCAGCTGGTGACTTTAAGTTAGCTAATGAGCCAATGCTCATTAACTATTTCAAAACTCCTAGAGCCCTTAAGAATTATGCCAATCTACTCTGGCTGTGCTCTAGCAACTGGAACAACAAAGCCTGGATGATAGCACATCAGTTCACAGCATGCTTTACTGAATATTGTAATGCCACTGTCGGGCCCTACCGCTCAGAGACAAAGATGCCTTTTGAAATATCGCTGCTTACTGACAATGCATCTAGTCACCCAGGAGCTCTGTTGGAGCTGTATGCAGGGATGACGCTGTTTCCATGCCGTGAACACAGCGTCCTCTGCAGCCCGTGGATCAAGGAGTCATTTCAACTGTCAAATCTTATTATTTAAAAAATGCACTTCATAAGGCTGTCGCTGGTGCAGACAGTGATTCCTCTGACGGATCTGGGCAAGTCAACTGAAAGCCTCGTGGAAAGGACTCACTGTTCTGATGCCGTTGAGAACGTTCGTGATTTGCGAGAGGAGGGCAAAATACCAACATTAACAAGAGTCTGGAAGAAGTTGATTCCAGCCCTGACAGATGGTTTTGAGGGGTGCTGATAAAACCCACGTGGATGAGGAGTTGCTTCTTATGGAGGAGCAAAGAAAGTGGTTTCCTGAGATGGAATCTACTCCTGGCAAAGGCGCTGTGAACATGGTTGAAATGACCACAGGGGATTTAGGATATTTCATAAACTGAATTGATAAGGCAGTGGCAGGGTTTTTGAGAGAATTGTCTCCAAGTTTGAAAGAAGTTCTACTGTGGGTCAAATGCTGTCACACAGCATAACATGCTACAGAGAACCTTTTGTGAAAGGAAGTCAATCAATGCGGCAAACTTCATTATTGTCTTATTTGAAGAAATTGCCATGGCCACTGTAGCCTTTTGCAACCAGCACCCTGATGAGTCAGCAGCGGCCACCATTGAGGCAGGACCCTCCCCCAGCAAAAAGAATAATACAACTTGCTGAAGGCTCAGATGATCCTCAGCATTTTTTAGCAATAAAATATTTTGAATTAAGGTATGTAGATTGTCTTTTCCGACATAATGCTATTGCACACTTAATAGACTACAGCATAGTGTGGACATAACTTTTATATGCACTGGGAAACCAAAGAACTTATGTGACCACCTTTAGTGGGACATTTGCTTTACTGCAGTGGTCTGGAACAAAGCCCACGGCATCTTCAAGCTCTGACTGCACAGCACATTGTTATCAATTGCGGTCACCACGCAGGGCAATAGATCACTAAAACGTATTCCCCGAGTTTAGCTGAAACTTTGTGTCCTTTGATCAACATCTTCCCTTTCTCCCCAGCCTCTGATAACTACCTTTATTGTTTTGTTTCCTTGAGATTGACTTTTTTAGACTCCACATACGAGTGAGATCATACGGGTTTTGTCTTTCCATGCCTGGCTTATTTCACTTAGCATAATGTCTTCTGGCTCCACGCATGTTGTCAGAAACAGAACTTGCTTCTTTGTAAAGGCTGAGTAGTATTCCATCGCGTGTACGCACCACCTTTCCTATATCCGTTCATCTCTTGCTGGACACGGAGCTTGCTCCCGCATCCTGGCGATGGTGATAGTGCCGCGGTGAACACGGGGTGCAGGTGTCTCCGCAACACCCCGATCTCCATCCCTTTGGATACGTACCCAGGAGTAGGATTGTTGGACCCTATGGCAATTCTGTTTCTAGTGTTTTGAGGACCCTCCACACTATTTTCCAACGTGGCTTTACTGATCATCATCCCCACCGACAGTGCACGGGTTCCTTTCTCCAGATCTTCCCCGACACTCATTATCAGTCATCTTTTTTATAAGAACCGTTCCAACAGGTGTGAGGGGATCTCTCCTGGCGGTTTTAATTTGCATTTCTCTGATGACTAGTGATGCTGAGTGTTTTTCGTACATCTGTTGGCTGCTGGCGTCTCTTCAGGGGCTCGGCACAGTGGCGGCAGTGTTTCCGGGAACGCAGGGCTGGTGCGGCAGCCTCTGTCTCTCTGCTTCTTTCTGTCCCTCCTCTTCATTCTTCCCTGTCTTTGTGGTCCAGGTGTCTCCATCCAGGTGGCCCCCACGGCCCCTGAGCTTGCAGGTCACAGAGCAGCCCCTTGGAGAGTCAGCTTCTCCTGGCCGCAGCTCCACGTCCCCAGGACAGGAGATCTGACTGGCGCGGGTGAGGCCAGTGTGCGCTCCTGGTTACCAGCTGCACATGGTGGGTTGCGGGTGGGATCTCACGGAACAAGCAGTGCTGCCCAGGCCTATTCCTGTGGACGGGGTCGGGGAGAACCTTCCAGAGCAGGGTGACCATTGGCTTGCGGGCTCCAGTATCAGCAGAACAGCATTGGCAGGATTCCTAGCCGCGGCTGGCTGTCGAAGGTGTGAGGGTCGGAGGGGCCTGCATAGTCGGCTTGCCCGGCTATCCACTCAAGAAGTGTCCTGCCTCCATGCCAACCCCTGCAAAACTGGTAAACCCACCATGCCAACTAACTGGTTGAGACATCTGAAGCTGTGTGTGGGGTTGGACTACCTGAGGTGGCCCAGGCCACAGCTGTCCGGGGATCTGGCTTCAGTGCACCTGCGGGGCCCGGGGCAGCACCAGTTCATCAAAACATATGTCCGTATGAAAACGCACCCACCACGGGGGCAGCTTTTAAAGGTGCAGTGAGACCTTCCTCCCTGGAGAGCCTGGTGGTTGGCCCATGGCCAGTCCTCCCCGATCCAGTTGCTTTTCTCCTGCTGGTCAGTGAGACGGGACTCGCCCCACCCGCTGGGTAGACCCTGTCCCTCGGAAAAGCACCGGTGGCGAGATCCAGTCTGTTTATGTGGCGGCCTCACTGCGGTGAGGCGCGTCTGGCCTCACTAAGTGGGTTCTTTTAAGAGTAAAGCTGTCAACGATCAGATACAAAATCCTCATACCACACGAGCAGCTCTATTAAGGGCCCGCAGTCGCAGCCAGACTGAGGGACTTCTAAATGAAATAATGACTCAACAGAAAATGCATTCGACAAGTTGCTGAAAGTAAAAAATAAGCCTTGGTCTGGGAAATGACAAAGACCTCAAACAGACATTGTCAGGATACAATAAAGCCGAGATGGATCACGTTGGAGGGGAAACTTGGGTGCGCTTTCCTGGCGCAGAGAGCAAGGCGGCCGTGGGGCCATCCATCTCCGTTCCCAGTTCCCGCAGACGGAGCATGACAAATGGCCGAGGAGGCAATGAGTAAACATCACATCCTTCACTTCGCAAACACAGGCCCCAGGCTCACCTTGACGCAGACCCGAACGAAGACAGGTTACCTGGTGGGGGAGGGGCAGGAGCACTCACCCTTAGCTCCTCTGTGCAGCCCCACCAGTTTCTGGGAGAAATGGCAAGACAGTGCTCAGGGTCTGAGCGGTGGACTTGTGTTTATTAGCAGTGGCACGACCGTGCCTTCTTCGTCTGCTGCAGTGGACCCTCCCGATAGCACCTGCTGTCCCAGCTCGCACGTCCCTGTACGGGGTGCACGCCGAGCCGCTGCTGTTTCCGCCCTGTTTCCCCTCACTGGGCTTCAAGCCTCTCCCGGGCAGAAAACAGATTTGATCTCCAGCACTAGTGCCCGGCACAGAACCTGGCACACAGTAAGTGCTTAAGAAATGATTGTTTAATAAAGGAGGTGACACCAGGAGAGACAGAAGACGTTGCCCATCCAGGCTGTGAGATACGTATTTGCTTGATTGTGTGTGTGTGTAGTAAAATACACATACTGAAATTTACCATTCTAACCATATTACGGTGCACAGGTCAGTGGCAGCGAGCACACTCACCGTTGTGCAACCGTCACACCATCTGTCTCCAGATCTTTCCTCATCTTCCCAAATGGAAACTCCATATCCACTGAATGCCAACTCCCCATGCCCTCCCCCAGCCCCTGGGAACCTCTAATCTACTTTCTGTCTCTGTGATTTTGACTCCTCTAGGGATCCTGTATAAGTGGAATCATACAATATTTGCCGTTTCGTGACCGGCTTATTCCACTTCGCACAATGTCTGCAGGCTCATCCACGCCACAGCGTGTGTCGGGAGTCCCTGCCTTTATAAGGCGGGATGATACCCCACTGCATGTTGAAATGCGTCTTTTGAGCTGCCGGAATGGGCTGAGGAGGGGGTGATTGAGCACAGCAGTGTCCGAGCGGCTGGGGGCATTGGATTTGGGTTGGGTTCGGGTCTGGCTTTTCCTCTTGCCCTCAGCAGCCTGGGTGACTCTCCGAGCCCTGAGCGATGCGCGGAGGCCTCATGCCTCGTGGGGCCACAGTGACGCTCCGACACGCTGGGCAGGAGATGCTAACGGGGGCCATTTGTACATGCAGGCACGGAAGGCTGGGGTCAGGGTGGACTTTGCTCATTCGGAGTGGAGGCAACAGAGAACCGAGGGGCCGTGAAGTGGGGGCCTGCCCCCCATTTCCAGCTCAAACTGGGGACCCCGGGCTTTCCCAGCAGCAGGTCCTGCGCCCCATCCCCGTGATGGTCCAGGGCTGCCTGTTCTCCGTCAGTGGCCAGAGAGGGGCAGCGCTGAGTGACGGGGCACTGGGCTGAATGAAAAGCAGTGAGCTGCCCGTGAAGGCCCCGATCCCATTACGCGCACCGCAGCGCTGGCGCCCTCGCTCTCCTCTCTCCCTTTTAGGTTGGGCCTGTCAACAGCCGTTAGAGCCACTTGGTCATGAATCTGTCACTTGGCTCGAACCGGGCCCCACTGTGAGCAGACTGAATTTGTCTCCGCATTTGTGCGAGTTATTTATTTTTTTTTAAGTAATCGCCCATTTTACCTGCATTCTTCTTGTCTGTGTTGTGAATGTTCTTATCTAAAGTGAAACCGGGGAGCTATTGTTAGCCCAGGGATAGATCAAGGGACCATACAAATGTGTCAAAATGTGCCATGACAAATCTAGGTTATTTTCCTGCAAAGACATTTTGCAGGCCTGGATTGAAAGTCAAACAGAGCTTCAAAGTGTGCAATGTTCAGAGTGTTCCCGTGGGCTTTGATGAGAGGCGGTGCATCCATCCGATCCGGCGGCGGCCTTGAGGCAGGTGACAGGGGCTCGCATGCAAATGGGCCCCTGTGGAGTACAGGCTGCTTCCCTGGGGAGGGTGAGGGCTGCTTTGGGGACAGCCCAGCAGGCAGAAACGAGGCAGGTCTGCTTCGACACGTCAGGGCCAATCACAGTGACTGGGTGGCCCAGGACACAGAGTGGCTGTGCTCTAGGTCTGCTCTGTGGCTGTGCGTCTCTCTCACCTTGGGCAAAAACCCTTCCTTCCCGGGCCTCAGTTCCCATCTGTGAAATGGGAGGGCTGCGCTGCGTGGGTACGAGAATCCTGCCGGCCCCAGTCTCCTGTGCTTGGAGGGTGAGGCTCCCTGGGCTTGTGAGGTGCTGGAGGCCCCGTGGGGCCCGCTCTCCAGCCCAGACCTGCATCTCCAGCCTGCCTATCCGGGCCAGGAAACGTGGGCTCCAGCGGGAGACTTGGCCTCCGACTGGGGTTCCTGGGATGCTTCTCTCCCTGTAGGGGTCCTGGGCTTGGGGCTGCATGCTGGGTCTGGCTCCTTTTATACGGTCGTAAAAAATACATATTTTGAATCATTCTGTGTTCAAATTTTTAAAAATAATTTGCCAGCTTTAAAAAAAAATTAAGTCAAAGTCTGTCTTTTTTTGAAAAACAGGAAGGTCTGGACACACTAGGCTGACATTCCTCCATGGTCTTAATCACCTGGACCGAGGACACAGCCGACCCCTTTAAACAGGACATGTGCCGTTTGCCACACTTGCCACCACTCCCTACAGCCTCCTCGACGGCCAGCCTACTTGCCCATTGCTGTCTGTCCCTAACCCTTGCTAGTTATTCCTGTCACCTGCCAGCTCCATGGGTGTGTGAGATTCAGCCCTGGGAGGTGGAGTGGGGCCAAAGCCAGTTATCCTAGAGCCCACGGCCTGGGTCTAGGGTCTGGTTCTGCTGCCAGTGGCCATCAGCCTTAAGGGCATGTCACTTAAGCTTTTGGAATCCTGGGTCTTCACGTATATGTGGCCACAATGCTCTCAACCTCAGAGAGTAACGGCGGGCACTGGAGAGGTGATAATTCACTGTAGAGCTTAGTCTATTGCCTGCCACCTGGTAATAGTAATATTAGTATATATTAATATTATAAGGTAGCAATATAATATACGTGATAACAACATAACAGATAATAATTGCAACAACAACAGCCAGTGTGTGCAGTGTTTCCCAAGGCAGGCGCCGTCCTGAGTGTCTGACAGACATTACCTTATCTAATCCTTACAACAGCCCCTGCGATGCAGGTTCTCCTATTAGCGTCATCTCCCCACTTTGCAGGTGAGGAAACCGAGGCCCAGAGAGGTGAAGACGCCCGACTGTCATCCCGTGGGAAGTGGCAGGCCGTCTGGCTCCCAGCCCTGCGCCCTCTGTATGGCTAACATTGACCATAGATCTCAGGCGTGAAGCTGTCTCCGGCGGGAAGCCAAGCCCAGACTTCCTGCAGCTCCAGTGGCTCTTGGGTCTTGGTCTTCCTGGGTGAAGCTGCATGAGCCGGTGATGGGAGGGGCAGGTGCGTAAAGCAGCGGGGTTGGGGACGCCGGGAGGGGGGTTGGGGACGCCGGGAGCAGGCCGCGGAGGTGCCAAGTGGCTTCATCTTCTGCGGAAGCCCAGGCTCTGTCCCCACTGCCCCCCACGCAGGGCCGTCTGGCCTTGTTCCAGCCGGGCCCTGCAGCCCCTGACAGCATCCTCAGTGACGGCACCCGCGGGCCGTCGCTCTTGTCTGCGGGAACCTCCCGTGGCTGGCACAGGAGCAGGAGCCTCGCATTTCAAGCCTGCATTTGCAGCTTCGCGTCAGAGCTCCTCCTGCCAGGAACAAAGTGACAGCAGAGCACTGCGAGCCGGTTAATCCTGTTACACGATTCACAGATCTGACGCCAGATGTACTTTTTGAAACCTGAGGGTGCGTGCTGCGAGTCAAGCGTGAGCCTCACGTCGCTTTCAGAGGCTTGCCTCCCCTCAGGGCTGAAGGGCCGTGAGACAGCCGGGCAGACGGCAGAGTTTTCGTGCAACTGCACTGGTCGGATTCCCGCTCTCTGCCGGCGAGCACTTCCCCTTCCCCGCTGGAGTGCGGAAGAGCCGGCACATGAAACGAGGGGTTGCCTCTCGCCTCCCAGCCGGGGCGCACGGAGATGGCATACTCTGTCACTCACCGAGCAGGGCCGGCTCGACAAAAGCAGTCTGGGCCAGGTCCCTGACTGCCAGGGGCAGTGTGTCCCTGTGCTTAGATAGTCAGCCAAGTGGACCTGGTCCTTCTCTGCCACTCGAAAGTGCAGAGTCCTTGGGCCAGGGCCTCACAGTGCTTGCCTCAGTTTCTCTGTCTGTCGAATGGGGTGGTAGTTGAGCCGATCTCCCAGGGAGGCTCGGAGGCTCGGAGAGTGCCAGGTGTCCCCCAGAAAAAGGCATTGAGCCTCAGGGCTCGGGGGTCCCTGTGCCCTACAGGGAAGTGTGGCAGCAGCAGAAGATGCCACATTCACCATCGGACAGAACAGGTTCTTAACTTGGAGGAGTGGGGTTCATGGACCCCTTGGGGGCTGTTTCTCAGACAGAGACGTGACATCCTGAATTTCCAGGGTGTGCATGTTTCTAGCCTCATGCAGGCTGAGAGCCCCAGGATGTGCTGGAGATCTTGGAGACCTTTCGAATGCCCAGGGAGACGTCCCAGTGCCCCTGGCCCCTATGTCTCTCTGCCTGGCTCCCCAGGGCCTGCACTGAGTGGCCCTTTTTGTCCTCCAGGGAGGCCCCTGGTCTGGTGTGTCCATACCCCGTCCCACCTGGCAGGCTTCCCCCACCCAGGGTGCCTGTTCCCTTCTCTTCTGCACAGACAGAACTGCTAAATGCCCACCCCATGGGATGCCTTGTGGGCTGTCCTGGGCAGCAGGCATCAAGGGGCCAGGGCAGAGGCTCTGGAGCCAGAGGGCCTGGGGCTGAATCCCGGCCGCATTGTGAGGAAGTTTAGATGGGCTCCCGCATCTGAAGCCACTTCACTGTTTGTGAGCGTCTGGTGTGACGGATGCTAGCGGCTATAGCATCTCCCCCTTTTGCAGAGCCTAAAGCCAAGGTTCAGGGAGTCACGTCCGTGCAAGCCTGCACAGGGAGCAGACCTCTGATTCTGAGGGAGCTGCTGGGGCTGTGGTCCCCAGGCCCAGTGGAGTTTCTTGTGGAAAAGTCTCTTGTTGGCGGAGAGATCTGGTTTCCTTCTGCAACGTCCCTGCTGGGCTCAGTACAGCTGCCTGGTCTTCCCCATTCACTGCCCATCCCTTGGGCAGGACCCTCAGCCTGAGCCTCAGATGAGGTTCTCCCAGGAGTTCTCTGGTTCCAGCTCCTCCGTGTTTAGGCTTTGATGCCGTTTCCAGGCAGGGCTGATGAGGAGCTAGGACTGTGCTGTCCACAGGAAGTGCCCAGAGGCCCGTTGCCACAGGCAGCGAGAACGCAGGCCTGAGGGCCCTCCGCCCATCAGGCATCTGTGGCCCTGGCCACGCCAACCAGCCCTGACCACCCAGAAGAAACCAAGTCCTGATTCTCATCTCCAGGTGGTAAAGTCTGAGCAATTTGGGGAAGATCAGAGGCTGCTGCATTTGTTCCTTGGCCGGGGAGAGATCAAAGCCAAGGCTGGCAAAGGTGATCTCATCTCCAAAAAAGTCCTTTGATAAATCAGGGTGCAGCTTGGTCAGTCATAGGGAGGCAGGTGGAGGGCTGGTGACCGGTCCTGGGGGAGCCTGCTCTCATTTGTGTCCATCCAACCTGAGGTTGTCCCCAGGCATGGCCAGGGTAGAGCAGGTGAGGACGCCCACCCGTGGGGAGTAGGAGGGCAGGTGGCTGTGCTGGGCCAGGGAGCCACCCTGGTAGCTTGTTGGTCATGTGCACAGAAGAGAGGAGGTAACAGTAGGCAAGGGGATGAGGGTGGGGACAGGAGGAGAGGGCAGCTTTGGCAGGGCTGGAGAGGCAGGGCAGAGTGCTGTCCCCGGCCTCCGTGGTCACAGTGGTGGTGAGGGAAGACCTGGTGTGCAGGGCCTGGCACGGTGTCTGCACACAACAGATGTTCACACCCTGCCCTGTTTGTCCCTGTGTAATAACAAAAGAGCAACCAATGTTTGCTAGTATTTAGGAGGTGACACTGCAGTGGAAACTGATTCCTTCCTCTCTGCCCAGCATATATCATGTGATCTAGGCTGGCCAATCCCAGAGCTCCGTCTCTCAGCCACGGTGGTTTGCTCAGGGATGGGCACGTGACCCAGGGAGGGCCAATCAGATTCTCTCCTGAGAGTTTTGGGGGAGTAATTGGGAAAGAGGGCCTGTCCTGTCTCTGTCTCTGTCTTCTGGTCTGATGTGGCCATACTGGCTGCCACATGGGGAGAGCCTGACTGAGAATGAAGCCAACACTGAGGAAGTAGGGGTTGAGAGAGAGAGAGAGAGGGAAGGAGGGAGAGGAATGTGCACATGCACCCACACACATGCACGCAGATTGTCTGGGACCTTTGAGCCTAGCCCCACCCCTCGCATGTCCTAACCATGGGAGCCAGCGCACCCCTCTTGGGCCCAGCCTATTTGTGCAGGTTTCAGTTCTTGTTCCAGGCACTGTGCTAAGCACACTGTGTGCATATCATGAACTCTGATGCTCACAGTGACCTTGTGTGGTAGAGATTCTTATTATTTCTGCTTTCACATGAGAAGATGGAGCCCGGGAGGTTATAGAACCTGCTGAGGAGGGTGATTCCTGTGGCTGGGGAGGCTCAGAGCAGGGCTACAGCCCGGGCATCCCATTCAGGGCCCACAGCAGCCAGCACCATCAAGCACTGTCTGCCAGGCCCAGTGAGCCAGCTGCGTGTCACGGCCATTAAATTAGTATCTGTTGAGTTAAACCTCCCAGCTGTTCGGAGTTGATCTCAACTCCTCTCCCTTCCTTGGAACTTTTGTCTCTGCATTGGGTGTGGCTGAATCCTTTGTCTCTGAGTCCTGGGAGGTGTGGGGGTTCTCATGTGGCTTTGGATGCTGAACACCTTGGCCATGGTACGTGTGGGATGGGCATAAACTCCCTGGACGTTTCATAGCCAGGCCCTGGTGCTTCAGCAATATTGCCTCTCTGGGCATATAAACACATTCCCAGGACAATTTCCATGACCCTATTGAGAGTTTGAAATGGGTTGACCCATCACAAAATTAGTTCAGACAGAAGACATTTTGTGTAGAGCTTTAGACTTTCCCTTTAGAAGAGATTTTCTTGTTTGAGGGGAACAGAGGCAGTCTTGGAACATCCAGGTCAGCCTGTTCTTTGGGAAATTTTTACAAAGGCCAGGAGCATGTACTGAAGAAAGCAACCAAGTCCTGATTCTTATCTCCATGTGGTAAAGTCTGAGCAATTTGGGGAAGATCAGAGGCTGCTGCATTTGTTTCTTGGCCAGGGAGAGATCAAAGCCAAGGTTGGCAAAGGTGATCTCATCTCCAAAAAAGTCCTTTGAAAAATCAGGGTGCAGCTTGGTCAGTCAGAAGGAGGCGGGTGGAGGGCTGACGACCAGTCCTGGGGGAGCCTGCTTCCCTCTGTGTCCATCCAACCTGGGCCTCCTCCTCTTCACCTTGCTGTGGGGCCTGGGGAGGGCCCAGGAGATGGAGCCGGCCCACAGACTGTGGCCAGGGCAGGGGGTCATGGGCAGGATGGCTCTCTCACTGCTGATGCCAAGGTCTCTCCTTTCTCCAAGCCCCGTCTTTCCACCCCTGAGGATGCTAAGCTGTCTGTGTGCCCAGGGCTGCAGGGAGCTTCCCTGGGGACAAGTCCCTGTCTCCTGACCCCTCTGCCATCCATTGTGCCTGCCGGGTGTGGAGAGTTAATGGCCCCAGTGTTTGCTGTTCTGGGTGAGCCGGCAACCATGGGCCACGGGTTCCAGAGAGGATCAGACAGTTCTGGCTGCCCCCCCATCTCAGGTTGGGCTCCCTGGAAGCAGGTGTTGAGACAGGGCTGTGAGTGTGTGAGATTGTGTGGAAGTTGATCCTGTAACCAGCTCCATAAATAAGAAAATGCTTTCTTAATAGGTTTTTTTTTTTTTTTTTTTTTTACTTCCCTTATGTTTCAAATGAGTTTTCAGTGTTCACATTGTGGCTAGAACTGGCTGCTCTAAGTGGCCTTGAATTGGTGGTACCATAGACAGTGAGTTTTATCTCAGCACCAGTAACTTAGCAACTGCAGTTTCAAAGTCAGCAGAAAAGAAAACAGAGACAGAGCTCAGCAGATGGTAAGATTTGTGACCAAACGTTGTGACTTTCTGTTGCATGGACGCATCCTTTCAAGTGTCTTTCCCAGAAATGGCGGAGCCTCCTTGTAGCCAGGAGATAACTACAAAGACTCACACCACCTGTGTGTCCAGAGAAAATGAGATGAGCAGCACCCACCTCAGATCATGCCTAAGGACCTGCTGAGCAGCCCATTCCTGCATCCCCCCTGTGCACAGGCTGAAAGAACAACCAGTATTAACCCCTGGCTGATTGTACCACTAGAATCCCCGCCTTGGGAGGGACTTACCCACCATTTTTTGATCATGAAATGGATTAATATGTACTAGCATGATTTCTCACTGCGCTTGCATGCCTCACACTGCACCCCAACATGTAATGATGCTCACTTCCCTCATGTATCATTCATTTCACCTCCAGAAAACCCCCTGACCCTGTTGGTTGGGGAGGTGGATTTGAGGCAGTCCATTCCTCCCCACTCCTCTGCAATAAATACTTTCTTCCTGGACAATCTTCATTGTCTCAGTAACTGGTTTTCTGTGCGGCCAAGCAACAGCACCCGTGAGTTCATTAACAATCCCAGGACAGGTCCAAGGGAACCAGGGCATGAGACGGTGCCCAGAAGGACACAGTAAAGGGTACCATGAGTTGAGGCCATGAGGGCCCAGTCCCTCTGGGGACCACCTTGTGTGGTGCAGAACGGTACCCTGAGGGTCTCGGGACCTTGTGAGGTGCGGACTCTGGTCCAGCAGGTCTGAGTGGCCTGAGTTCTGCATTTCTAGCAAGCCCTGTGACAATGCAGATGCTGCTGCCCCCTGGTCCATGTGTGTGGGCTATAGCATATCTCAGAGTCACCCGGCTGCTGGGGCTGGAGTGGTGCCCCCAAAAGATATACTGATGTCCTCACCCCCAGTACCTGGGAATGTGACCCCTTTTGGAATCAGGGCCTTTGCAGATGTGATCAAGGTAAGACAAGGTCACACTGGGCTAGGGTGGGCCCTGATCCAGTGACTGGTGTCCTCTTAAGAGGAGAAGAGACATAGGTGCCAAGGGAAGATGTGTGAAGATGGAGGCAGAGAAATGAGAAGCTGGAAGAGGCAGGAAGGATCCTCCCCAGAGCAGAGGGAGCCTGGGCTGCCCACACTCCTGGCCTCCAGGACTGTGGGGGAGCAGGTTTCTGTCGAGTTCAGCCACCCAGTTTGTGCTAATTTGTTACGGCAGCCCCAGGGAATGACACAGTCAAGGGATGAAGGAGCTGGTCCCAGGGGCACTTCCAGCCTGACCCGAAGGCGGCCAGAGAAAGCCGCGGGCAGAGGTGGCAGGCGCAGGCAGGTGAGAGCCGTCGGGTGGCTGAGGCGGGGTCAGTGGGCCCTGCGAGCCTCCAACGCCTCTGGTGGGTGAGGGGCTTAGTGCCC
>RJWJ010036784.1:0-15889 GCA_004363605.1 Indri indri | reverse complement strand
AACAGACACCTGTCCATCAGAACCAGGGCAAGTTGGCCCCAGGTGTAGAGCTATGTAGATTGATCCAAAAACGCACTTACAGCTTTCATTTGATTTTTTTTTCATTTCACCCAGCAGCATTTAAGTGCTCTAGAGTGTACAGTGTAAAAAAATCACCTTTGTTCCTTCATATTTTATCAACAAACTAATGCAAAAATATAAAAACAGGAGCTGGTGCTCTTTTTTTTCTTTTGGCTTTATATATTTTTCTTTAGCCTTACGTTTTTTGGAATGCTTGTCATGTCTACAGTGATCTGTGAAATAGAATGCCTAGATAGAAAGGGAAGTAGATCAATATTGCTTTAACAGAGAGAGTGCTTCATGAAGACACACAGGTACATAATTAAACATAACAAACATTTCCCAAGGACAGATCTCTCTAACTCAACAAAATCAAACTCACATTCCTCTGTGCTTTACCCCAAAGAGAACTTCATAACTTTGGAGTGTTGTAAAGGGATTTCGAGGACGATTCTGATAGCTAATTTTAGAAAATGAGAAGTGCCCAGCTTAAAGATAAACCTGAATCTAAAATGAATATATTTAGAGGAAATGGTATGGACAATGTAAACACTAAAGAATGGCATACTCAGGCAAATGGTTTGCATTTAAGTTTTTTTTAAGTTTCTTGTTTTTGAGTTTTTGCTGCTGACATTCATTGTAATTTTCTTACAAAGTTAAAAAAAAAAAGACCCTTTTCTTATAATAAATCAAACCAATAAAGATGAAGGAGGGTAGAAAAACAATATTTTATTTTAGGGATAATTTATTTTAATGCATAAATTTATTATTTATGATTGAAGCTATTTGGGACTGTGATTCACAAATATTAACTCTACACTGTACATCTTAGTCAGGGTACTTCAAAAGTGGATGTTAGAGCCAGGATTTGGACACAAGCACGTAGTACATTGAAAGGTGATCGTAAGAAACACAGTGAAGGAGTGAACAAGTGAGAAATAAAAGGGAGAGAAAGCAATAAAGGTTTTATTAATGAGTGGGTTACTGCTATTGAAAACTGCTCAATCCTGATTTGGATCCTCTAAGAGATTCTGTTAGAATTATTTCACCATGGGAGGAAAAAACAGCTATATAGCTACTAACTCCTGCTATTCATTGGTTGGGAGGCACTCCTTGGGGCTTTAACTCCCTGCCAAACACTGTCCCAGGGCCAAAGATTGGCCCCAGGCAAAGGGAAACAGAAAGCTGTGGGTGCAATTAGAATCTACCTGTCGATTGCTTCAGAGGTGGGCCAAGAACTACAGGAGGGAGACGCATAGTTTCATCCGTAATGCATGTGGGAAACCCTAACTCAAGGGAGAGCCATGCGAAGAAGACAACTATTTAGATGGATTCTATTTTTAAAAGTTGAGAGAGCACTCAGCAATAGCTGTAAAAGAGGGTTATAAGCTCTGATCTTCCCAGCTTCGTTACCTCTATCTACCTGGACATATTGCGAGTACTCACAGCGTGATGGGTAAAAAATCCTTCCTAAAGAGAAAATTCTCTTTACCACTGTCTTCTTTACTACATCCTATTAGAGGCATGATGTTTGTTGCTCACTAAATATCCTTGTCAAACTGTCAAGTGCTATTTTCAAAGGTGTTTCATTTCGTAGAGCTGTATGACTTGAGGCTCAGGGGAGATGTTAAAATGTTCAGGGTGTCATTTCCTGTCGCGGGAGTTTAAGAGGATCCTGGGCTGTTGAATAGGTAGGACTGCTTGTTCTCGAAGGGCAGATCTGACAGGGTTGGGCAACGTTTCAGGGCTCTGGTAGATGTCAGTGCCGTGTGACTGATGAGGGATTCCGATTGCTGTGAAAGCGAAATCCTTTCTGAATAATGTTGAAAATGAGATAGGGATGGCAGGCCCTGCTGGATAAGGAGTCCTAAGACCTGAGCCAAGGTCTCCGATAAAGCAGGAGGCAGTGGAAAAGCCAGACAAAACCAGCTAGAACCAAGATGGTGGTGAAAAACGACCACCAGTTACCCTCACCGCTCATTATACCCTCCTTATAATGTATTAACATACTAAAAGAAACCCCCACCAGGGCCATGACAGTTTACAAATGGCTGTTGCCAGAATTTACCCTATATGGTTTTTAAAAAGGAGAAACCCTTGGTTCCAGGAACTTGCCACCCCTTTCCAAGAAATCTTATGAATACTCCTCCCTCCACTTAACATAAAATTAAATGAAAGGTATACAATAAGACCCCGGAAACTCACAAGGTGCTACACTATGTTTCTCTGAGAGATAGCCACAGCTATGTCTATAGGGTAGCCTCCTTTTTTTTTTTTCTTTTCAATAAACTTGCTTTTGCCTTCCCCTGTTGGCTCACTCTTGAATTCTTTCCTGCATGAAGTCAAGAACCCACTTGGCCTTCAGGCAGGACTCCAGTTTTGGAGTCCACTTTCCTATATTAAAAAGTAATGCTAATGTATCTCCTCAGCACAGAGGATGTGGTATAGATGCTCTTGGGATGACCTGGGACACTGGGCTTGTCTCCCACATGGATCCTTGGAGATTGCAATGGCTGGTTGTGACTTGGGTGGAGAACAAAGAGTCCCTCACTGCTGACTTCAGTCACGTCCACATGGTCTTTCCTCTTCTCTCCGTCACCGAGAACCATGTGACCCACATTATAGCCCTGGCTCACTCTCTTTCTTCCCTTGGTCCCCTAAATTTTTATTTTCTGGAGTCATGAAGGAAGAGAGGGTCTGGCACCACTCTTCTTCTTCCCAGTCAATTTTTATGGCATAAACTTTGTTCCTAGAGATTTTCAGTCTTAAACATTTGGAATTCACCTAGTCTAGCTCTTTATATCTTTGACTTCAAGGTCTATATTTGGAAAACAAAAATAGTAAGAGAAGTTCTCCTTGGTCTCAGATTCTGCTGGGGCATCCATTTCCTGAGATACAGAATGGCCCAACTAGCTGAGCTGCAGGAAGGTCCACTGGACACCATAAAGGACAATTTCAAATAATACTTCATATCCTCCCATAAATATACCTATAACCTGCAATCATAAGCAATCTCTATACACATTATAGGTAGTAGGTAACAATATTAGCAGGGTATAGAGTCATACATTGACATAATTTTGGTTGAAAGCTGTAATTACTAGGTGGTTAAGCTGCTAATGTGATTTAGACTTCAATTTTATTTTAATGAACCAATAAAGGAACTTGAAAAAATGTACTTGAAATAATAGTCTACATGTAACTTTGATAAAAAGCAGTGTTCCATATTTCACAAATGTATTTCCTTTCTTGCGAGTTGAAGATAATATACAGGTTTGCAAATTTGTTTGTTATTAATGCTATGCTAAGTCATGGATGGAATATACGGCTTCTTAATTTGCCTATTAAATTACCTGATTTTCCTCACCTCCCCCTCCACACACACTATGGTGGTACATAAGGGCAAAAAGAAATTAAGCTTGGTATCATGTGATGCTACTTATTTCATAATATAAACAGAATCTTTAGTTAACTTATTCTCTTTTGAATGAATTACAGAGTTTTAAGAATTTTTCCACCTCCCCCTAGCTCCCTGTTCTAGGTGTTTCTTTCTGTGGTGGTGTCTGGATGTACAGGGAAGTGTGGCTGGTTATGTGATGGGAAGCCTTCCAATCCAGGTGGGTCCTCAGCATCCTCACTGGTTTTCACCAAAGCTTGACTGGTCCATGATAAAAATTGGGCTGTGGACAACGGAAGTTGTGCTACTCTGCCCTTTGGCACTTTGCAAGGGTTTGCTGGTAGAATCTCCAGTATGTAAACCTCAGAGACTGATTCTCAAGGGTATGGCAGGCTGACCAAGGACTGGGTTGTGATCCCCCTGGAGCTGTAGGCCACCTGAAATCCACTTGTGATCCCCAGGTGTGTCTGATCCAGCTTGCCGGCCATGTAACCCTCTGCTTCAGTTCATTTTGCCTCCTCTGTGGTAAAGCCCTTAGTCAAGACATCCAATCAGACTATTCACTAGCTCCCTTAATACACTCTGAGATATCTTCTGAGTTTTGTCTGCTCCATAGAGAACTTATTATACTCAGGCCTTCCATCTTCCCAAGAAGCTAGACCACTGGATTTACTTCTTACATGATTTGTGTGAGAAGTGTTTACGAGATATTTTCCTTTCAGGGTCCAAAAGAGGAAAGAAGAAAGCCCCTCTGCCTTCAGGATCTCCCAAATCTGCATAGATGCTTCTATAGACTGCTGCCTTTCCCAGGTTATCGAGTTGTAATGTTGGATGCAAACATTTCTGCACCAACAAAGGATGAGCAAGATATGAGAATCCATTATTCTGAAATTTAAACTCAACAGATGCAAGGAGGGCATGTTTGGTTCACTGCTGCAGTGCATCAAGGGCAAATAACAATAATTTATGATTTGCTAAAATTGCCCCTGAATGCCACACGGCTTTCCTTCTTCAGAGGTAAAAAATGTCACTTGTGTCATCATGCACTTTGCTTGAGCCTAGGATGTGTTCTTATGGATTATTTCACTCAAATCCCCTTTAAATCAGAAGAACCAGCAGCCAAGTTTTGAAAGTGTCCCTAACAACAGACACCTAAAATGGCACTGACGACAGCACCAGCCTTGATCACTGGCAGTGGCACCTGCAGGGCTTTGTCATTGGCTGTAGGTGGCCAAGATGCAGATACTTACTTCTTCAAAGTCAGGCCTGGGCAGCCAACAGGATGATGCCTGCAGACTGACTGTGCACACTGGTATTTTCCTGGGGTGTCAGCAGAGCTGGTGGAACTGTAGATACTTTGTCCCCACTGCTCAGAAGCACCTTCCAGGACCCCTGTCACTACAGCTCTTGCTGTCATTAGAAGCAGCAACAGAATACATGCACAAGGCGAGCTAGAAGAGGAAATAGGAAACCGAGTTGTGTGGCAGGCTGGAGGACTGGTTTGTGATTACTAGAGGTTTTAGAGAAGGGTCTCAGTGTCCTCCAAGAAGGTGAAAGAAGATCTAGAAAACAATTTTACGATTCATGTTTATAATTATAACCACATTCGTATTTTAAAAACAAAGGATGAACTGGCCTAGATATCTTGATGTGTGTGTGTGTGTGTGTGTGTGTGTGTGTGTGTGTGTGTGTGTGTTTGCGTGCATGTCCAGGTAAAATTCAGTGGCATAACTGAAAACTGACAGAAAAATCCAGGCTCCAGTCCCACCGTTACTCCTGCAAGTCTTGGAAGCCTGTAAGCTTTCCAAGATTCCGTTTCCTCGTTTTAATTGAAGATATCAATGCCTGTCCTGCTTACCTCACTTTCTCGCTGTAAGTTTAAAATAAGATAACGCTTACGAAAGTATTATATAGCGCTTTACAAATCCAAGAATGATTTTTCTCCCCAGTTAATTTGGTGAACAATTTATCGAATAGCTTGGTAACAAGGAACAGAGATCCAATCAAACTAGCTTAAAAAATGGAATGACGCTTTCCGAATGCAGCGAGTTCACAGATCTCAAAGGCCGGGAGATAATCAAAGCCAGGCCTCATGTGAAAAGGAGCTAGAAATTGAAACATTAAGGGTTGAAGCTATTCTCTCCCTTCTCTGGGATCATACGATTTCTCTTAGAGCTTCTGCCTTCTGTGAGTCTAACCCATTTGTCTCTCTCTCAACTGTTTTCCTCTGAGGCTTTTCTCCCTCATAACCTCTCACGCACGATGTCTCATACTTGCCAATGCAGTTCTAACTCTACGTTTTTTTCTTTCTTTTTCTTTTTATGTTTTTAGCTTAAGCACACACTTCCCACTGTGACTCTTTCCTCTCTGTCTATCGTTTCAAAGTTCTGAGACAGGGGTCTGATGAACCCTGTTCTGCATGATGAAGGCCACACAAAGAATGAGTGACCGGCTCGTCAGTCCATCCATTAACCCTGCTTAAATCAGAAGTCCTCAGTGGTCCAGTTATCTGTGGGTGGAGCAATGTGGTCACGGTGTCCCCTGTCTACTCATGGTGGCTATGAGGTGCTTCACAAGTGCTTTGAGAAGAGGTTAGGGTAGAATAGATATGAGCAAAAACTTAGCTAGGTTAGCTTGCAAAAGAGCAGTGATGGACCAACATGGGAGCGTTGGATACTGGGCATAATGGGTGGAATTGTGGGGGAAAAGCACAGGCAGAGAAAGGTTAGAAGGAAGAAGGAATAGGTTCACCAATTTTACAATTTTGACTCCATCTGCCTCTGAGGACTATCATTTCTGTTGAATATTTCATTTTTTTCTGACAATTATAAATGGGTACACTAATATAGGCAAATGAGACATAAAATAATATTAAAACTTTGTATTCAAATTTATAAAGTAATATCAAACTTTGATGTGGCCGCACATTTGCCTTCCTAAATACGTTCTATTAAAATGAATCTATATTTCTTGAGAGCTCACATTGATAACCTTTTTTTATGGGATTAAAGAAGCCACACTTTTTCTGGGCAGGTAGGGCAGACATTCACACACACAGGACTGACTGTTTACAATGCCACCAACACGACGTTTGATGAAAAGATGCTGAAAAACTTATGCATGGTTTTATTTTCTAACAAGCATTTAACCCTAGGATTATTGTCTTATTTTTTTCTTCTTGTCTTCTGAAATATCCTCAGTTTCTTGTCCCTGAGGCATCTTGATTGAAGAGAATTTCCCCCTCGTTGCTTTGCACACCTAAGTTGAGACCAAGCCCCATTGATTACTTGCAGTTGACAAATGGCAGAAATGTTAGTTATCCTTCCTATCTCTGCGTGTGAAGCCCAGATGTATTATGTCATTGTACAAAACTGCATATGAAATCAATAAACTCAAGGAAAATGGCTATAAAACCACAATTCTTTAAGTCAAGGGAAAGTAAATTGCTTGTGCTGCCCAGATAGTTTGGGATTTGTTGCCTGTTTCTATAAGAGAGATTTTCTTTCCAATAACTTCACGCTCTGGAATTATAGTTAGTAACCATAAGCCTAAAAGTCTGATACATTAATCTTTATATATGTTCCTTTCCATTGCATCTTGCTTTATTTATAGAAATCATTTTGCTACAGTAATACCATAAGCTATACAACTTGTTTTCATGAGAAATTGAAGTTTTAAAAAATAGGTAAAAATAAAGCTAGTAATGGAATACCATTTGAAAAGTACCCTGAAGAAATTACTATTTATTGGTTTTGGTAAATGTTTCTCAGATTTTCTAAGAGGATGGAAGTTTGGCTATATTTATAAATCATCACTTAACACTCCAGTGATTTTTTGAAATATAACATTCGGACCATCACTTCTTTTGTTCTAATCCCAGGCTCATCTAATGGTTTGTATCTTGTCCCATTTATCTGTCATAGAGTAACACCCACGAGAACTTATCACAGAGCAAAGCAAGCAAACGTGATAGGAGAGGTTGTTCAAAACTATATTTTATTCCAAAATCTTCAAAAGGGCAAAAAAAAAAAAAAAAGAAAACCCAAAACACCAAAAAACTACCAAAATTCAATTGAAGTTGTGATTGTAAAAAAGTTGGCCATACAAACGTATGGCCATACAAAATTTTATTTTATTAAAATTTCAAATATTAAAACTCTCAATGCAATAAATGCCTTGATCAATTCCTTGGTAGCCTGATAGTATGTCGAATACCTCTCCAGCTTTGCCATGAATATCTTGTCACTAAGATGTTCATTGCTCCAACTACCTCAACTTAAGGACTCAGCAATAAGAATTTTAACTAAAATCCACCCAGTAACTCTCATGAGGGAAGGATCTGATCCATATTGGCCTAGGACACAACTCATAGCTTTTCCATCAGATGGCCGATCAATGCTCCTGACATTCCATCTGATTATTGAAAAGGAAACACAATAATAGTTTAAAACTGATTTCAGTTTTTTGATTTTTATTAAGTTTATTGTCAATTCTTTTATTGATTTTTAAAGCTGAATCCACAATTTTTGAAAGAAAGTTAGTAGATGCTGGAGTCCAGTGATCTTCACTTTCAGGAACAATCCTAGTCATTAAATAAGAAGACAGTAGCAATAATCAGGGTTAACGATTTTTTTTTTTTTAATTTCAGCATATTACGGGGGTACAAATGTTTAAGTTACAGATATTGCATTTGCCCCACTCAAGTAAGAGCTTCAAGCGTGTCCATCCCCCAGACAGTGTGCACCGCACTTATTAGGTGTGAATATACCCATCCCCTCCTTCCCCCTCCCACTTGCCTGACACCTGATGAATGTTACTACTATATGTGCACTTAAGTGTTGATCAGTTAATACCAATTTGATGGTGAGTACATGTGGTGCTTGTTTTTCCATTCTTGGGATAGTTCACTTAGTAGAATGGCCTCCAGCTCTATCCAGGATAATACAAGAGGGGCTAGATCACCGTTGTTTTTGTGGCTGAGTAGAACTCCGTGGTATACATACACCACATTTTATTAATCCACTCATGTATCGATGGGCACTTGGGTTGCTTCCACATCGTTGCAGTTGTGAATTGTGTTTATAAGGTTAACAATTCTAACAATGTTTGAATAAAAACAATAGCTCAAATTTATTTAGACCTTAACTAAATTCTGAACATATTCTAAGGCTTTCACAGTCATCTTTTTGTTTAATATTTATAGTATTTGTATACAGTAGGTATTGTTATCTTTATTTTTACAGGTAAAGAAGTAAGGGAATAAAAATAAGTTGTTTACTCAAGATTGTGCAGCTGAAAAGCAGAGAATTCAGATTTAAAGCAAAATTATCCGATAATTGCAGGCCTTGTTTAATCCCTACACCTTTCTCCAGGTAAGGAAAGGCGAGCAGTAGTCAGGGGCTAGACATTCCTTTATTTCGATGTGCTAATATTTACGGTGTGCATACAATAAAGTTACATTCCCTGCTAGCACTCCATATTCAGTATACAGAGAGGACATATTATTCTCCAGAAGTATTTGACCACGCTGATCTGCTGAGAGTAGGAGAAAAGGGCCTCAATTCAATCTAGAACGTCCTAGCCATTCCACCCCAGCTTTGTTGTGCGTCTCTGTTCCCCAATGTCCATCTTTATCCTTCTCTGCCATTTCTATGCCCCAAGAGCTGCCTCGCCCTCTGGCTTCTGGTTAGATTTGGCAAATGGAGGAAATCCACTGGAGCTGGGAAGTCTGAAGGAAAGTGCATCTAGGATATTTATTCAAACCCATTTCTTCTTGATCAGGACTACTGTTTTGGCAGTGGCTTACTCTCTGTGACTACAGCTCTCTTCCGGTTCCCATAAAGCCACACTCTCCGCTTGCCACTTCAGACCTGGGGACAATAATGGCTTCATCGTATCCCCAAACTCCCTTCAGTCATCCCTTCGAGTGTGCGTCCTGTTTCTTCCTGAGATCCTGATTGATATACAATTTTCGAGGGTAAATCAGGAAGCTTCTTTCCAGCAAGTGGTTATTTGTTTCAGCTGGTGTTATCAGTCAGCAAATAAAAAGCAAATGCAAATTCTGCCTGGACAGTGCAAAAGAGATCTGGGGAAGATCTGTGATCTGTAGTTAAAATCCATTTAAAAATAGATTATGCATCCCACGTATAGGTACTAATAATTTAATGACTTCCAACTAGTTATCATGTTCTGTGCCATCAGAAAATAGCATCCTTTGCTTGCCCGTTGTTTTCTCCTCCCTGTTCTTTGGATAGTGGTTACTGGAGCCAGAGGCTAGCAGCGGAAGATGTTCTTCTAACAACAACATCTGCTTGCATTGTAAAATCTGCCATGCATTAGTGGCTTTTTGCTTTTAGTTAAACTTTAATTGTGATGAAGTGAGATGCATGTGTGGCACTTTTTGAAGGATATATTTTCTCCATAGAGGAAACATTGTCAGGACATTTTATGAATGAGGTTAAATAAAATCGGAGAGTCACTGAAACTTTTATTTCTATAAATGTTATACATTGGAAAGAATTAGGTCACATTTATCAAATTTTCTTTTTTTGCTACAAAGAGATCCTATGTGAAGAAAATGTAAATTATGAATATTGTTGTTATTACATTTATCACAGAGTCCTGACAACCAAAATGTCTTGCATATCCTTGAAACCTAGCACCTTCCATAAAGATTTCTGTTCTAGATTTGCTATAGGAGAGGATACCTCAATGGCTTCTCTTGGTATGAGAGGAATGGGCTTCCCTGCTAACTTGGAGAGCCAAGTTTATTTCCACTTCACTCAGCAAAGGAAAAAGTGGACAGCCTGTGGTGTAGGTTATAATGTCACCAAGACAAAGAAAAAGTGCTCCCTGTGGTTGACCTTAACCTCTAGTTTTACAGAAAGGAATCTAAGAAAGGAGAGAGACTAGGCTAAACATTAGGGGTGGCTCTTTATCTGGTGAGTTTCTTCAGGATGCCACAAATGGTAGATGTTTGTTGCAGACTTAGGGTCCAATTTTTACATAATATAAAATCTAGTGATTTACTTGTCTGGATAGACCATTAGGAATATTTTTCTTTCCATAAATGATCCAAATAATGTCCTAGACTAGCCACTTGTATATGATTTTAGAGTCAAATATATTTCTAAAGTTTCATGATAATGAATTATTGCAGTTTATGTGGAAAACAGGAACTTAATTAATTTTTTCTTGTTTTCTATATTTCAGAAGTCAGAAAGTGAGTAGTCCAATTGGACTTCATAGTTATATGAAGTTAGGAACTCACTACTCAACTCTGTAATCGGATTTCTTATATCTAACTCTCATTTTAATATATAAATAAAACAGTTGTGCACAAATTTTCCTGTCTAGAGACTAATTATGTGACTATTACTCATTTTATTTTCTGAGAATGAAATATTTTTAGGGGACAAAAAGCAAAATATTTCCTCCACCTCAATGAGAAAACACATCAGACTTGCATCTGTTTCACACTTACCTGCAAAACCAAGTCTTAGAAAGTTCTACGCTCAGATCTGATTCCAACTCCAACTTTACTACCAAAAATTCGAGCTATTACTCAAGACTAACTTGGTTTATGTTTGTCAATTAAAATAATTTTCTCGGTGAAAGTTGCTCTCTTATGTTGAGTTTTAGATATAACTACATGTCAATTCCGTCACATGCGAGGTTTCTGAATTTATTGATTCTTTTCATTCTATTGTTATAAAATATTTAAGGGAGAAAAATAAGTTATAAAGAGTAATAAGCGGGGAAAGCCCTTAGTCATTTGACTTCCAGAGAGAAATTTCAGCTTTATGAAATAGGAAGAAAGTAGAAAGAACTAAATGTAATATATAAAAATAGAAATAAAGTAAGCTACCATCATCAGTTCCTGAAGCGTTTCCTGAAAAAAATTGTTTCTCAATGAAGCTTCAAAAGCAAGTAACAAACAAAACCCAAATTAAAACAAAAAAGATACTATGATCAAATCAATTTTGAGAACCTGTGTATTATATTTGCCATTAGAGATTCATGCATAAGCTACCACACTAGAAGGTCTTCAAAGTGTTGCAGAAAAGAAACCTATCTTACTTTAACTCAGAATTTTCTATAATTTTATCCTCAGAGAACACTTTTTTCTCCTAACAGCTATTCATATCCTGAAGCACAAATGTTTCTCTGGACATTTGGGAAATGCTCAGAGACTATGAAATGTCTTAGCCCAAATTCTTAAAAGCAGCTCTTTCACAATAAAGTTTTGTAGATTCTGATTACTTAGAAGCAAATTCATTTTAAAGTTGTCAAAATTTCATCCCTGGAGTATAAAAGTATTGGTTAAACTTATTATTCATGCATAGAAACCCAAGAGAATACTTTTAATAAGTGCAATTAAGTCAGATGCATGAATTAATTTCAAACAAAAATTATTTTTAGGAAAGGAGCATTTTGAAAAAAGAATTTCAAAGATATCGTGGTAGCCGAACAAAAATTAGCCTAAAGTGATTCTGAGAAAAATGATAATTGTATCAGAAAATTTTGATCATCTACTTGAATTCACCAAAAGATGTGTATCGTTTAGCTTTCACTAAAGTATCCATGGCTTTTCCTTATGCATCCTGAAGGAGATATAGGTAGAATTAAGAATTTCTGAAGTGCTAACATTTGAACTTCATATTCATTTCAGTAATCTATTAATATTTAATTCAAATCAATGAACATTTCTTGGGTTTCTATTACGTGTCATTCTCTACAGTAAGCTTTGTATTAATATTAGTTTGTTCCTCGTGCTTGACTTTACTTCAGCTCATTCCATTCGAACATCAGCACTCAGAAGTAGATTTTCTCTTGTACCATGTCCCTGTAGTCCCAGCTATGTGAGAGGCTGAGGTGGGAGGATCACCTGAGTTTAATCTTGTAGTGGACTATGATACCATCCATGCATAGTCACTGCACTCCAGCCTGGGCAACACAGCAAGACTTCATGTCCAAAAAAAATAATAAATAAGTAAAGACTTTTAAAAAGTAGTCATTTTTCTCAGTACAGACAAGAAAAAGTCCAAAGACATTAACTGACTTGCCGAAAGCTTCATAGCTGGTAAATGGTAGAGTCAGAATATAGCCTGAGTTGTTTTTGTACCACATCCATGGATCTGACCACGTGATCAGAGTGTCCCCCTAATAATTTTTATCATATGAGAGCTCTTGGGGCATTGTTGCTAAGAATGCATGCTCTGGTGACAGGCTGAGTTCAGATCCTGTCACTACTATTTCAACATGTGTGTCTTTGGGGACATAATTTATTTGGACATAGTGTCACATTCATTAAATGGGAACAGCCATTAAGAGGATGGAGCTAATACATGTGAAGTGCTTAGAAAAGTCCCTAGCACATAGTACATGTTCTCTTAATGCTACCCAAAACAATTTTAATAGCTTTGTAATGGTTTTATTTTCTTTAATTTGGGAACCGATTAGTTATTTCTCCTTTTTTCTTTTTTTATTGAGCTTTTCGTATTTATGAGAACTATTAGTGAATATGGTTCAAAGATTCAAATAACCCTACATTTGTGTCCTCTTATTCATCAACTACTTGTTATACTAACAATGACTTTTTAAATGAAATCTTTTGGTGTTGTCTTCCATATTTCTCAATACCTTTCAGTTTATTGTTATTTATATATTTTAACATTGCAGAATCATCATTGAACTCCCACAGTGAAAGATTAGGATTTAGCTCTCTTTTGTACAGCTATCCCAACACCGCATGTTCATAGTTCTAATTTTCTTATTATCGTAACATAAAACATAGCAATTTGGGGGGAAATTTGATATTCAACTTTGAACTCTTTTTCTAACTTTCTTATTCTCTCTCTCCTATTTTCCCTTTGATAAATTTTCCATTATCTGGAAGATGTCATCTAAGATTTTCATCTCTAGCTATAAACACTTTTATTTAGTTTTTCACTTGTACTCTCATTGTTTTGATTTTTGAGGGGTATTTTTTGTTTCATGAATGCTATTAATCTTAGTCTGTTTTGTGCTGAATACCATGGAATGAACAGAAATTTATTGGCTTATGGGACTGGAGACTGGAAAGTCCAAGGTCGAGGGGACAATATCTGGCAAGGGCTTCCTTGTGTCATCCCATGGCAGAAGGATAAAAAGAGGACAAGAGTGAAAGAAAAAAGGGCAGGTCAGCTCTCCGTTTTACAACAAATCCACTCTTTTGATAACAGCATTAATCCATTCATAAGAACAGAGCCCTCATGGCCTAATCACCTCTTAAAGGTCCCGCCTCAACACTGCTGCATTGGGGATTAAGTTCCCAACACATAAACTTTGGGGGACACATTCAAACCACAGCATTCTTCACCCAAAATTCGTGTGTTCTCACATGCAAAATATATTCATTACATCCCAGTAGCCCCCCAAATCTTAACTTGTTCCAGCGCAAACTCAAAAGTCGAAGATCCAGAGTCTCATCTAAATAGACACGGATGAGACTCAAGGCACAAGTCATCCCGAGGCAAATTTTTCTCCAACTATGAGCCTGTGAAATTAAGCAGGTTGTGTGCTTCTAAAATACAATGATGGGACAAGGCATAGGGTAGACACAGTGATAATACAGAACATTTCCACCAGCCCTAAATTCCCTCCCACTGCTTTTGTGTAGACCTCCACACTTTCTACCACTTATAATTTTTGAAGTTTTATTTTCCCTGTATTCACTGTTTCTCCTAAGGTTTTATTTTTGTTTTGTGCTTCTGTTTGTTTTAGCTCCTGTCTTTCGTATGAAAGGGTTTCCTAAAGTGTGGTGAACTTTGGCTGCCTGTTCCCATTTCTGAGTGGGGCAACTGAATGCTGATTAGAAACTCTTTGTCTATGATGCTCGGTGGTAACTTGGTATGATGCCGATAAACTTGGCCCATTCCCTTGGGAAAGCTCCTGGTGTTAATACCACTTCTCTTAAGCTAGTACCATTTTGTAGAGAAAGCACTTTCTAATCTCATGCAGAGAGATCTAATCCTATCCCAAATTCTGTTTGGAATTTTGAGTTTATGCCAAAATAAAAACCCAAAAAACCCAAACTTGATATTATATCATTTTTGTAGAGTCCGAGGAAGGAATGAAAGCCAATTTGTGAATTCAATCTACTCTCTTTAACTAGAAGTCTATCATTTTTTGCTAAACAGATAGTTAAAGCTTTCCCCAAATTTCTTATCACAGGAAGCAAAATTTGTAGTGGAACGAGCTCAAACTTTGGTTTCAGGAACAAGTAGGAGCCTGAAATCTGACTTCTTGTGACTTCAACTGCAATGGGATATCAGATGAAAGAGGAGACCAAATGACAGGAGACAGTTTTGGATGTGGTTGCATTAATTTATATAAGAGAAATTGAAGACCATCATAGGGGTTGTAAGAGTAGGTTCAAGAGAAATAAATTTGAGAAACATATGGGAGGTAATATTTATAGAATGAGTGATCGAATGGGGATATAGGGAATCAAACGTGCATCACCATTTCTGCTTTGGGAAACTGAGAGAATGGTAATGCCATTTTCCGAAAAAGGGAATAAAAGAGAATGAGCTTTGGGAAAGCATCTGAGTTCTGTTGAAGGTGTATTCATTTTGCAGTGACCATTAGGCAAATCCATATGTACCAGGTGTTTGTATACGTGGATAGGGAAAACTGGAAAGATGTCCATTTTGAAAATAAGTATTTGAGAGTTTTAGCAGGTAATCAGCAATTGAAGCCATGAATGTTGATTACATCAACCAGTGAGAGTAGCAAGATTGAACAAAAGGCAGGAAAAAAAAAAAAGAATCCTAAGGCTCACCATCATTTAAGGTACAGAGATTTTTCTCTTTTTTGTTTCCATCTACCCTGCTGGGAAACTGGACCAGGCTGTGAAGAGCAATTGAGTTCTCTGTAAGAGGCGCCAAGAAGAGCACAACTTTCCTACACAAGATGATGCTTATGTTTCTTTCTTCAGATAAAAGAAAACAAGATAGCAACACTATCCTCTTTCGGTAAGTCAAAATTGCAACTAATCTGTTTTCACATTTTCTCAACAGCATCTAATAGTCTCAAGAAAAGTCTTATAATGGGGCATGTTCATTGCAGAAAATTTAGAGAAAACGGAAAACAAATAAGGAGAAAATAAAACCAAAAACTTGTAATCCCGTCCCCTAGAGTAAAAAATTGTTAATGTTCTGGGGTATTTCCTTTAGGCTTTTGTATCTTACACATTTAATAAAATTGCGATTATATTCTATATTCAGTTTTAGATTCTTACCACTTAATGTTACACATTGTGAATTTTCACAGAATTATCTTTAGATAATATATGAATTTTTTTAGGAGAAAATTTGCAACGGATTCAATAACATTCTAATTTTAATTTCAGAAAAAAAAAGCGTTTTTGTAGTGAAGGTCTAGATTTCC
>RJWJ010036783.1:0-15882 GCA_004363605.1 Indri indri | reverse complement strand
TCAGTCTCTACGCTGCCTGGATTGGGTGCAGTGGTGTCCCAGTACATCTGTAACAACCAGTTCTCCAGAATAAAAAAAGTATGCATAAATATGTGCACCTAAGTTTATTATAAATGTTACTCATATAGAGGATGTGCAGCACACAATTCATAATAAAATACACATTGTGCTTTATTGATTACATTATAATTGATTCTCACATAATGCTTTCCTTGATTTTTGTCAAACTCTTGTATCCATAGTAACCTTTGCTTGCAGCTGACAAATGAGAATAGATTCAACATGCATGATGGTTGATAGTTTCATTTATGTTAACAAATAAGACAAAAGTGAAATAATGACGATACGTCAGAACTTTCAATTGTCAATAATGTGAGCAACTTCTTGAATCAGATAATAGTTTTTGATTACTAGAAGAATATATCCTTAATTTTTTGTGCTGTTCACAATGTAATGACTACAGACAAGACACACTCTTCATCTGTGTTATCAACATTTTCCTCATCACTTTCATAAGATTTTTGTAAGACATCATTTTCATAAGACATCAACAAAGTAATAAATCAAAATCAAACCCTGATTTGTGTTTGCAATTTCTGTGGTGTAAATGCTCCTAACACAGACCATTTCAAGTTACCAATGTGACATTACTGAATGTGGAGTTGGGAAGAGATGCACACACAGTAGCACATCGATATCTATTAATAATATTTCCACCACATGGATTTTATAGGTGTAAATAACACTGAGCACATAGATAATAGTAAATTGTAGTAAAATGAGTAGGAAATGATGACTGATGAGTAGTTATTACTTTGTTTTCAATATAATTTATTTAACTGTAAGTTTATGTAGTTTAATTTTTAAAATATTGGCTGTGTTTAATAACCAGCTCCCAAAATTCCTAAAAATTTAACAATTGGCTCTTACAAGCTTCTGTGAGCTGGCTGTAGTCCATTACTTAATAGGAGCAAGTTTTCTGAAGTCACAGATATGTGACAGGGTTATGTCCCTGCTTTTATATAGGAACACAGATATGCTTCTTAGGTGCATTTTCATATTTGCACAAAAATACAACTCTTCTAAAGCAGAGCATGGCAGTAACATGCCTGACAAATGTGTCCTGCCCCTGGGCATCAGAGCGAGAGGAATTCCTAAACAGATGAGGTCAGATCCAATAGAACAGGTTTCCCCTGTCATGTCTGGGAAACCATTTATGACTCATGCTCTTTGCCAGCTCTGTGTTTTGCATCAGTAGATATTCTGACATGTGAAGGTACCTGTCCTATGTTGCATCCTACTGATTTCAGCAAAACTGTTGTTGATACCTTGGCATTCTCTACAAGCCTTTCTGAATACAGCGATGTTATGATATTATTGCTTTTTTACTTTTCCACTTTGTTTATTCTACACTTGTTCTGTAAAAGGGCATTCAGGTTGTAATTAAAATTTGATGGCAGCCTGGCTGTTGCCACGAAAGTAGATTTTTGGAGCTGTTTGCTCAAAGACAGATATAGAATTTATTTGGAAGTTCATTAAGTTTTTGGAGCTGAATGTTTGAGGCTATCTGTCACATGTAAAGAGATTAGAATTTGAACCACAACGTTTATATAAATTCTTATTAAAAACAGTGCTGTGGAGTGGTTTCTTTCAAAACATTTTTGGATATTCATGGAACAAGTAATATACCTCTAGTGCACAACTGCATTCTCTTTTCCTGTTTTCTCACTGTTATGCTTGCAAGCAAATTATTAAATAATTTCCCTCTGCTCCCCAAGAGCATTTCCTATTTCCCACTGTTGGTACCTGGGCTCTATCAATATTTTCCATACTGACCCCTGTAATTACAGCACAGGGGCCTATTTAAACAGAACTTTGCTTGCCGAATGAATGTAAACACAAAATTGCCTTAAGTTGTCAATTGTACTTTCCTGCTGTGGACATTGGCCATGACCCAGCAACTTGGCTGCTATTTCAGCCATAAGAGAGATTCTACAGGCCCTCAAAAACTACCTCAAGTAAAAATGCTTATGAGGTCCTCTGATAATTGGGGTAAGGAAGTTTCTCTCTTAATATTGTAATAAAATTTTACATTTATAAAATGAAAAAGCAACATTTTTTCATATAAGAAACAATAAAGTAAAACCAAATAATCTTTTGGTTGGAGGGAGATGCAGAACCCCTTTCAGAGCACCGATGCCATCTTTCCATTTTCTCTTCAAGCCAAGCCAGTTGTGTGTAGATCTCTTAGGCTGTGTGCAGCTGATTCCACGGCTCTGGTTCTGGGCAAAAAATGGAACCATAGTCGAGGGCTTTTATAAGACATCCTTTGGCCAGGTAGGTATGGAGGTGTGCACTCACAGTGGCAGGCAGGTAGACAGATGGCAGGCCAGGCCCCCCAGGCTCCATGCTGCTGATGACAGGTGCCTATGACAGAGGGAAATTATTTAATAATAATTACAGTTCCTCTGGGGCACACCTCCCAAAGCACTGCGCGCAGGTGCCAACCCAGGGACCTCTTTGGTGGCCATCTGGGTCCTCCAGCCCAGGGTAACCTGTAGGCAGCATTGTGGGAAGTTTCTGAGAGCAGTAACCTTCTCAGGTGCTTTGCTGTGCTTTCTGGAGGCTGTTTCCCTTAAGACAGAGCCCCTTCTGATCTGTTTTTAAAATACCAAAAAATAAAATAACTTTCAACCAAAAATCCTCCCAGATTGACTGGCAAAATTAGAACATTAGTAAGCCATAAGGGCTAAATTGATGGCTGCTATGCTCATGATTTACTTCTAACTCCCCCCACCTGACTGGCACCACTACCACAAGAGGCTGGTTGTCGATCAATTTTTCTAGAATTTGGAATGTTTCAGCTTCCTAGTTTAAAGCATGTTTTCTTTATATTACATTTAACTTCTCCACATTTTATTTACAATTTTAATTATAATTATCCAAGTAACATATGCACAGTGTAAAAAAAAAACACACATTACTGGAACAAAAAAAGAGAAAGAACTTTAATATTTACCTGTGGGTCCACTCCCAGCATCAACCATTTTTATTTACTTTCTAATTTTAGGTTTCTGGTGATTCCCTCCATACTATAAATAATATGCTTGTACTTTAATTTTTTGATACCAATTTTTTGATATATGTATATAAACAAGATGAGGAGTTTTCTCATTTTCAAGTTTTAGTCATTGTGTTATTTTGGGTTCCTTTATTGGTTACACTTTAAACTTAAAAATTTTAAATTTCTGTTTCATATTGTATCCAGACATCTCTGAACTCCCCACTTTGTCAAATGAGTATATTGGTTGGCTAATTGTGCTGTTATTATTTTGCTGTGATGGTAAAATTTTTAATTCTGTGTTATAATTAAGTCATCCATATACGTTAATTCTAAACATTAGATACCAACAAACTGTGTTTGTTTATGGTACATTTAAAGCTTTCTTAACTGATGTCCAGATATCTCACTGTCCAGAATTATCAGGGCTCTCCTTTTATTCTAGAAAACATTTCAATAGATAACCATGGCATGCTGAGTGCTCACAGGTAGCAGATCCACAAGTACTCTTGTTTATTTCTGTTCCCATAAGTTAAGCTGAATGCTTAGTAAGAGGCAGTTATGTTTTTCCAAACTTGTTCATTCTGTTGTATTTTTATTACAATTATGTAATTTAATTAAATATTACATATGTAGTACTGACAGAATATGAATACTAGAAGACATTTGTTTCTATGAAAACCGAAGTGAATGCTTTGTAAGAATCGGTAAATGCAAGTTATTAGTATTATCTTTTTAATGCTGGTGAATTAGGAATGGAGGACCAACTGGGAAAGATTGAAAACAATGCGAAAAATCTAGGAGGATTCTCCTCTTGAATTGCGCCATAGATGTCTTTAACTTCTTTTCTACTGTGAAGAAATTCAAGTTAAGCACAAAGAAACTGCATTATGGGCATTTTTGATATAAGACAGACAACACGCAACTATAATCAGAGGGCCCATAGTCAAAGAAAAGAATTTTACCCTATATCAAAAAGATTGGTGAATTAATGTTTTAAATTAAGATAAAATGTTTACAGTAAAATAAAATATTTAATGTTTAAAAGGAGGGTGATTTTTTTTGCTTTAACTGACTTTTTCAATTAACTGGTCCCAATCACATTAGCTGAGAAGACTTTCTAATGTTAGAGTACAGTGGTTACGAGTACCCTTCAGCAGGTTACTTAACCTTTCTGTGCCTAGATTTCCTTATCTGTTAATTTGTAGTAATCGTAGGATTTTCATGATGATCAATGAATTATCTTATCGCCACATTGACACTTGTTAGGCACTCAAATGTGAAGCTATTGTTATCACTATTACAATATTGTATTTTTTTTTAAATTTGTAACTACTGAGTCATGCAGTGTGATTAGACCCTCAGAAAAGGCAACATAGTTCTATGTTGTCACTCTTGTGCCACTTGAAAAATTCAGTTCCTTGCATCTATAGCCAGGGTGGGGAACCTGCAGCCTTGAGGCCACATGTGGCCTTCTAGGTCCTTAAGTGTGGCCTTTTGACTAAATCCAAATTTTACAGAACAAATCTTTTTCTTTTTATTTGTACCTTTTTGTCTTATATTTTTATTTTATTTTCAAAATGAACATATTTAAAATACCAAAAAATAAAATAGCTTTCAACCAAAAATCCTCCCAGATTGACTGGCAAAATTAGAACATTAGTAAGCCATAAGGGCTAAACTGATGGCTGCTACACTCATGATTTAGTTCTAACTCCCCCCACTTGACTGGCACCACTACCGTAAGAGGCTGGTTGTCGAAAGTTTATGGGGGTTGAGTATACCAGTCTGTTATCAGCTTTGGAAAATGGTTCACTGTGTTTCTGTTTAAAGTGGAATTTGTGAATAGTTGCACAGCTGAACAGCATTTTTTAATTACATCTGTTTAACAGCCCATCATATCACAGAAGACCAAGAAAATCCTGAAGGAAGGAAACAGATTTTTTAATGAGGATTGAGAATTGCAATATTATCTTGTTTCTGCAAAAGATAAAATTATTTGCTTGCTTTGTGATACTGCAATATCAGCATTAAAGAAATTCAATGCTCATCTACATTATAACACTCATAAGGACCACAAATATTTTATAATAGAGGGACAGGTGCAAAAGGTTGTATTGCAGAAATTAAAGGGTGAAAAGCAAAACCAAAGACAGTTCTTTCAAGCAGCATTAAGACCTGGAAATAATGCCACTGAAGCAACTTATAAAGTAGCTTATATACTTGAGAAAAAAGGGAAGCCATTCAGTGATGTAGAAATTGTGAAAGAATGCATTGTCGAAGTTGTAGGATGCTTAGAGACCGATAACATTTCAAAGTACAAACGACTGCCTCTTTCAAGAAGAACCGTAACTGATCGGCAGCATGAATTAGCCTTCAACTTAACAGAATAACTTCATGCAGTACTTCAAAAGGAAAATATATATTATTCAATCACTTTGGATGAATCAACTGCTACTACTGACTTGGCACAGGTTTTTATACTTCATTCAGATCATAACATAAGATTTTCTTTGCTATGAAGAGTTACTCGCTTTCGGCATGCTTGTAAACAGAACACAGGGAATAGATATCTTCAACAACTTTCAAGATAGATGTCGTGAAGTTGGACTGAAATTTGGTAAATTTAGTGAGTGTGTGTACAGACAGTGCACCTTCCATGACAGGAAAACATGAAGAGTTTATTGCACAGATAAAAAAAGAAAAGTATTAAGAGATCCAGATGCTCTAATTTCTTTTCGTTGTAACTTGCATCAGCAAAATCTCTGTGCTAAAGATATTATTTTAAGTGACACTTTGCAACAAGTTATAAGTATTGTTGACTATATTCATGCAAATGCAGCACAACATCATCAGTTTCATAGCATACTAAAGTTGAACTATGAGGTATTCAGTGTGGATTTGCCCTGTCATTCTAAAGTGTGTTGGCTATGGCAGGGACAGGTGTTAGCCAAAATTTTATCTCTGTGAGAACAGATGTTAAATTTTATGAAGAACAGAATCAGCAATATGAATTATTGAAAGAAGATTTCTATAGGAATGCTGCATTTCTGTGTGATATCATGTCAAATCAAAATGACCTGAATATTTCTTTGCAAGATAAAACTAAGTCTATATATGAAATGTAGCAAAAAAAATCCAAGAATTTCAAAAGAAGCTATCTTTTTTCAAAACACTTCATCAAAAGGAAATTTTGGATTTTTCCCAGTTAAAAGGTCATTGATGGGCAGGATGATATATGTGAATCATTTGAAGAATATGCAGCTGTTACAGACCTATTAATCAGAGAATACAATGAAAGGTTCACTGACTTTGAGAATCATGACATCACACTCAAATTAGCATTTCAACCTCACCTAGTTGATTTCACCAAGGCACCTAAAGAACTGCAGATGGAATTGATTGAGCTCTCAGTAGATGACATTTTAAAGTCACTGTTTGATACTAAGAAAGATTGAATTGAAACATGGAAAAATGCAGTAGAATATCCACACCTTCGGTAGCATCCCTGAAAAATGCTTTCTTGCTTTTCAACAACTTATTGCTGTGAATCTACATTCTCCTGCCTAACCCAAATCAAGATGCCCTTAAGGTCACAAATGACTGATACCCATCTAGAGGATGAACTGAAAATGGCACCTACATGCTGCAACCAAATATTCAAATGCTTTCCGACAAAAAGCAGACACAACAAAGTTACTAAAAGGTTAGTTAACTTTAAAATTAACAAATGGTTTTAATTTTTTAAATTATTAAGTACATAGTATTTATATTTTTATAAAATGATGTACATTTTTAAGTATATCTAATTGAAGTTTCTTGAATGTGGCCTTATTTGATTACAGCTAAATTAATGCAGCCATCCAACATGAAAATGTCCCCACCCCTGATCTAGAGTCTTCAGTTATATGCTATCAATTGTTCAAAACCTTGTCATGTTTTAATTGACTTGGTATTTGACTGTTACTTTCTTTTAAGGCATCTTATATTTCTTATGATAATATTTTCTATCATACAATAGGGTATTTTGTAAACAAAAGAAGCATACTTCTTCACTATATTAAGTATATCAGCCTCTTAATCACACATTTTGTATTGGGAACCCACTTTCTTCTTTTTCTTCTTCTTCTTCTTTTTTATTTTTTTGTTGTTTTTTGTTGAGACAGCGTCTCACTCTGTCACATGAGCTAGAGTGCAGTGGTATCATCACAGCTCACAGCAACCTCAAATTCCTGGGCTCAAGCAATCCTTCTGCTTCAGCCTCCTGAGTAGCTGGAACTACAGGCGGGGGTGGGTGGGGAGGGGCCACCATGCCTGGCTAACTTTTCTAGTTTTTTGTAGAGATGGGGGCTCACTCTCTTGCTCAGGCTGGTCTTGAACTCCTAGCCTCTAGCAATCCTCCTGCATTGGCCTCCCAAAGTACTGGGATTACAGGCATGAGCCACCACACCTGGCCCCCACTTTCTTCTTGATGGTACCCTTGTATTAAAACTCTCTGTAACTTGCACAGAGCTGAGGTGCCAGGACCTTGTGTCACTGTCACTTGAAGATTAGGTACTCTATTAGTTTCCCTACTTCTTTCTCATTCTTGAATTCCTTTTTTTTTTTTTTTTCTATTTAGCTGGAATACATTGTCAAGTAAATTTTTCAGAAGCAGGACATAGCATACAAATAATAAGTCCTTTGCATTTCTAAAAATGCTTTGATTTTCCATTCATTTTAACTAATGATTCAACGGAGCTTACATTTTCCAATGAAAATAATTTTCTCTTAGAATTTTAAAGGTATTGTTTCCCGGGCTTCTAGAATTCTAGAATTGCTTAAGAGCAGTCTGCATGCAGTATGCTTCCAGATCTCTCTATGGTGTTCTCTCTAGCTTTGGAGTTTTGCAATTTCATGGCAGTGTGTCTGGGTGTGTGCTCGTTTTCATTCCTCTTGCTCAGCATGTCCTAGGACATTTAATCAAAGAAATTTGTCTTTCTCTCACTCTGGGAAATGTTATTTTATTTTTATGATAATTTCTTCCCCTCTATTTTCTCAGTTTTCTCTTTAGGGCGCCTCCTAGATTAATTCTGTGTGCTTCTCTATTACTTTTTGTCTCTTTGTTCCACAGTTGTATTGTCATGGAAGGCAAAATTTTACCTCAGTGTACTTTAGTATGGGTGAGCCTTTTGTTCCCTCCCCCTATTTCTGCATACTTCTTTCCCTTTAAAAGGACCCTTTCTAACTTTGGAGTTTGGGTCTTGAGAAACAAAAGGACAACTCAGTATGAGTTTACTAAGACCATTGAGTTTTATTTCCACCTCCCCAGGATGCCAAGTGATCCCTAGAACTTATTTCAGAGGAATTTGGGGCTAAAGATCAGGTGAGCTTCTCTTTTCCATACCCATATTAAATTGATGGATTTTTTAAATAAGTCCATGAATGAAAGGTTCAGAACTCTGTAAGCAACATCAATCAGAAGGAGTTTTCAGCAAAGTCTACTTCTTGAGACAGCATCGAGTAATAATCAGATATCATTACCCACACTGGTTTCTCAACTTGCTGATGGTTGCGATCTCTGTCCTTAGTTGTTCAAAGTTCTGAGCAGAAATTGAGTTACTCCCCATCTTAGAAGCAGAGAGGATATTTTCTCATGGCCAAGCTTCTTACTCATAACTGGGTCATTGCTTCTTCCCCTTGGATAATCTGCATCCATATTTTATATCTAATGTGATTAATAATGATATCTAATTGCAACTTTGTCTTTCTCATTTTGGGACAATGAGATAGTGGCTCCCTTTTAGTTTCTAACACATTATAAAGCAGCAGACATCTAGATATTCCTAAGACAATACGCATGTTATAAAAACACAACCCAAACACCTTATGTTTTTATCCCATTTTCTTGTATATTTTGTAAGTTACATGATGGAAGTGGCATTGTTTAAACTTTGATGTTCCATGTTTTCCAAGTGATGTATAGCAGTCTACGTGTTCACAGTAGAGAGAAACATCATGACATCATGGCAAATGACAGAGATGCTCCCTACATTGAATTCTACAGGATTATCCAAGGATCTTCTGACACAGACTCCCAGAGTCATAATAGTGAGAAATAGCATGTGACTGTCAGGGGCCTGGGAAACTGTTCTTTTGCAAGGTGAAGATCCTTTCTAGTGACCAACTTTCATTCAAATGAAATAAGCTGCTCGGCTTATCATAGATACAGAAAGTAGAACAGTGGCTACAAGGGACTGGGGGGGAGGAGGAATGGGGAGTTAGTGTTTAATGGGTATGGAGTTTCAATATGGGATGGTGAAAAAGTTCTGGAGATGGATAGCTGTGATGATAGCCCAACAATGTTAGCGTCAATGCCACTGAACTATACTCACTATACTCTTTAAAATAGCTAAAATGGTAAATTTTGTGTTATATATATTTTGCCACAGTTTTTTGAAGGTGTGGGGGAAAAACCTTCTTGGTTTAAAGAGAAGTAAAGATTGCAGAAATGTGTTAGGAAAATCATCAGTGCCTGGTCATACCTGTCATTCTACCCACAGCCTGCTGTGCAGAATTTCTGTAACTCACAGAGACAGCAAGCCTAAGGGGAGACTTTTTTTTTGTATTTTATTTTCTTTTTTTCAGAATATTATGGGGGTACGAACACTTTGGTTATGCGCATTGCCTTTGCACTGCCAGAGTCACAGCTACAAGTGTGCCCATCCCCCAGACAGCCCACACTGCACTGCACTGTTAGGTGTGAATTTACCCATCCCCTCCTCCCCCCCACCTGCCTGACAATGATGAATGTTACTTCCGTATATGCATATGTGTTGATCTATTAGTTAAAGGGGAGACTTTTGAGAAGAATTGGGATTCTTTGTATCTTCTAATTAGGCTTATGAGTAAAATGTATTGAAATCTTTAGTATTTTTTTTCCTTTATCGATCAGTGCTTTGTAGAAAAATTACTACATTTCTTGGTCATATGCCAGTATTATGAATCATTGCAATGATGAATAAATGCCAATTGCGATGCATGACTATTGATGAAAATTAGCGATTCGAAAGAAACCATCTTCGTTTTAGTAGCATGAAATATTTGCTAAAGGGAAATAGACTCCAAATCCTATTTGTAGAAAGTTGACAGTTGAATACAAAGACACAAGAGCCCATGCTTTGAATCAATTACCAATACTCTAAGCCACATCATGCTGTTGGCACAGACAGGTCCATGACCAGGGTGTACAATTGCACTTCAGGTATAGCAGTCTAAGTAGTAAGGGGTTATATGTTGGAACAGGGTCTGTGCTTTTAGTCATGGGCCAGCATTCAAGCCAGACAGATGAGGAAAAAAGTATAGAAGAATTTGAACTGGGAAAGTCTACTCTCTGTTCTGACTCTAAGCAGCCTTGTGGCTTAGAAGTGCTTTAAGGAGAGGTTCTTCAAGGCTGGATTTGGTGAAAGAAGCAAGACTATTTGGAGACATCATCTGGCTCTAAGAACTTCTCCCAAAGATTTAGTTTCTCTGACACACTCTGGGTAGGTCACTCCAGCCCCAGTTATATAATATTTTCATGAGCGGCAGCTCAATACGATGTGCTGTGAAGTTAATGCAGTACATGATTCCTGTTGCCAGAGCCGATGTTCCTTCTACTATACTGCATGGCCTCCATGGTGTCTTAAATGTTCAGAGAAGAAATATTGTAGAAATGAAATGAAATATTGTATTATTTTCAATCATGATGAAAATGTAATCTTAATGCCTGTTCTATATATACTTAAACGCACAGCTTCTTTGGCAGTTCCTTTTCCTGAAGCACATTTTTAGTGGAGTAAGGAATGGATATAAAATGGAAATGATACATAGCTTAGAATTTTATCACTCATCAAATTTGAGTACCTCCTCTGTGCCAGACGTCATGCTAGGTTGTAGAGGATACTTTAGAGATAGAATTTCTCATACAATTTGAGAATATGAGATCTGGAAGGCCCTTCCATCTCATCACCTCTCATTTTGTATATTAGGAATCTCAGGCCCAGATATGAGTAAGGTTTCCTGAGGTCACCCAGGTGACTAGAGGTAGGGCCTAGAATAGGAAACAACTCATTCTGCAGTGAATCAATCCGGGTCCCAGCAGAATCAGGTGGGACATGGTCAAACTAGGTAATTTGAGGAGAGTTTAATTCAAGGACTTTTTACAAAGTCAGGATTCAAGGAAACCAGGAAAAGATAGTGCAGTACTCCAGGGCTGGCCATCTCTACCCATAGGTTTAAAAAAACCCAGAAACAGAGCTGTCGCTTTTAGTAGAGGGACACTTGCAACGTGGTGACTTAGCAAGAAGAAAGTTGGAAGAATAAATACTGTAACTTCACTCTCTTCCCACCCTCCAGTTTCCCACTAGGGCCTCCTATTGGCTGAACTCAACAGAAGCCAAAGGTAAGGGAGACCTTTGACATAGTCCATAGGGATCAGTCTTGCAGGGCCCAAAGCAGGGTAAAGAGTGGAAGACAGTGGATTTGGATTGGTAAATGGAACTTCCACAGTTCCCTATAAACAGATTTAAAATGAATATGTTAGGGCATAGTTTCAATGTTAATCAGATGTTGGAAGAGACTCCGACTATAAAGGGCATCACATATAAATGCTGAGTTATTTAAGTATAGGATTTTTAAAGTTCCTAATTTGAAAGAGAAAATATTATTTTAGAACAGAATTATAAACTGAAATGCTTAGAACTTGAGCAGACTACAGATACTTACACACAAAATTCAGTGGCCCTTTGCCCACAACAGCTCACCAGGATGCATCAGGAGCTCTGCTCCTTCTTTCAAGAAATATTGGAAGACCCTAGGGAGTGTCTCATATGTATTTAAAAACAAGTCTGAATCCAGTCTCCAGGTCATTTCCTCCTATATCCTATGTCTTGCTCAATTGCTGTGCTGTGAAAAAAATCCACCCCAGTGTACCATGCTTTATGCCAGTAGAAGCCTGGGAGTCTTCTGCCCTTATTAGTGTAGGCACAGCTAGCAGACAGCATGTGTGCAGTTTGCTCTCAAGCCAGGCCACGTGTTTAAGGATCAAAGCCCTGTCCAGCTGTGCCTGAGGAAGGCTAAAAAGGAAAGTCTACTTAATTCTGGGGTCCAGAACAACAACAAGCTTCCCAATACCACACCACGCCCTATGTAGGCAAGTGGATGTCAAATAGAAGGGAAATGCGGGACTGAGCCTGGCTTTCTAATTAAGTAACTCTCTTCCCCTTTGAATGGAGAAGTAATGGGTAAGAGAAGTGACCAGGAGCATTTAGGGAAAAGTCACTCCTCACGGGAGCGAGGAATGGAAGAAGCATTCCCACATTAGACATTGCTTTATGAGATTTTTCTAAATGCTGGTTCACAAAGGTGGTTGTCAGCAATCTTTTGATCCTGTTCTGCAGGGTAGATGAGAGATTTAAACATGAATTGGATCAAAGAAAGACCAGATCTGGCCTAGGAAAGAACTCCGACTGGAAAAGTGTGGAAAGGGGTCCTGTGGGAGGGGTGAACTATTGAGCCAATGCTGCAGTGCCAGGCTCAAAAAGAATTTCTAGTGATACCATGAAAGCACTGTGACAGGCTTTTATACAGATGCAAGTGCATAGCTAAGCTAGGAGGAATTTCTCCCCCCATTGCAGAGCTGAGAAATGGCCCATGAGAGGGTACCAGCAGCCCAAAGTCTCACCACAGGTAACAGAGCTGGACACCAGGTCTCCATTTGCTGACCCCCATCCCCCTTCAGCCCCACACAGAACTACAGGGCAGGCCGGGCTCCCATCTCCTGTGGACACACCAGGGAGGGTTGTTGACCTCTTTGGCTTATTCCCTGCCCCTTCATGTTCTTTTCAGGCAAGAAGTCCCAACTGTCTAAAACCCTGCACATCAGATTTTCTATAATTTCACAAGAATTCTAGCACATCTGCGTGTTTCCATTTACTCTACACATGCCAGAATCCCATGATGCAGAAAACATTGTAGATTTTGTAAGTACTTCCAATTAAGTCGGTGATAAAATATTTTTTAAATAGATTTTTTTTCCCAATTAAATAATTTCTGGAGAGATCAAGTAAAAAGAGAGTGGAGACCCAGTAGCAAACCTGATAATGATTCCTGAACTTTCCTGTTATGCAGACAGCAGAGGTGCAACAGGGTTTGGAGGTCAGGGATTATGGGCACAAGAGCTAAGATCCAGCTCTTAGTGTTTCTGGCTCCAGCCACTGTGCAGCTTCAGGAGCCCCTGCCCCGTCTAGCCCAGGCAGAGGTGGTGATGCCACTGTGAAGAGGAGCTGGTCACACTGATGAGGCAGCACTTTGCAAATAGAAGGTGAAACAGAAAGTGTTTCTTGCCACACTAATTTTAGGCCAGGTGCTTAGTTAACACAGGCAGAATCATCTGGGTAACCTTTTGAGGAAATGATTGGATGGCCAGAGACACAGTCATATCACAGATGTTCCTCTCTTAATGTCAATCACAGAAAAATGCATTTGATGCCATTTGCCAATTTCCAGATTCTAATTCATTTTACTAGGTCTCAGGCTTCTGAGAGTTAAGGTAGCAGAGTGCTCTGTTTACCTGGCTCAGTGCCTTAAAAATGGTATGGCCCTGTAGGCCCAAGTTAATGCTCCTTAATCCTTGCAATTTTCACCATAAGCCAGAGCTGAGAGAAGCCGATGTCTGCTGCAAGAATGAAAAGCAGGAATGGCCCTAAATTTTAGCCTCCAGTTAAATAGCACTCATTGACTTGTAGTCACTAATGGGAATTATTATAATGGCTTCAGCCCTAGATACAGACATTGCTATCACCCCAAGGTCATTTGACACTTTCACAAGAACCACAGAATGTGAGAGCCAAGTCCAGCCCCTTTATGACAGGTGAGGAAGATTGTAGAGGACCAGTGACTTATCCAAGATCACAAATTATAAACAGTGGAAAAGCTGGTCCTAATTTCCTTGGCATATACAAGCTGTTTCCCAGGGATACTATGTAAAGTTGAGCATGTTGTACCCTATGCAACATGCATGACCACAGACAGAAACCCTGGCCTTCTCTTTCTCCTGGAGAAGTCTTTTGGCTACCTGGCAGATGACCTGGGTTTGATCTTTGTATAGGAGAAGTGGTTTTAAGTAGGACTTGGCTCACTCCTCATCTACGGTGCCTTAGTCTGTTTGGGCTACTATAACAAAATACCGTAGATTGGATGGCTTATAAACAACAGAAATTTATTTTTCACAGTTCTGGAGGCTGGGAAGTCCAGAATCAAGGTACCAGCACATTTGGTGTCTTGTAAGGGCCCACTTCCTATTTCGTAGATGACTGTCTTCTTTGTCCTCACATGGTAGAGGGGCAAGGGAGCTCTCTGGAGTCCGTTTTATAAGGACACTGATCCCATCCCTCATGATTCAATCACCTCCCAAAGGCCCTACCTCCTAATATCATCACCTGGGTGTTAAGATTTCAACATATGAATTTTGGGAGATACAAACATTTGGTCTATAGCATTCCACTCCTAGACCTCTAAAATCCATGTCCTTCTCACTTGCAAAATACATTCATGACATCCCTAAAGCCCTAGAAGTTTTAACTCATGCCAGCATTAACTCTAAAGTCTAAAATCCAATCTCATCTAAATATCATCTAAATCAGATATGGGTGAGATTCAAGGCATGATTCATCCTGAGGCAAACTGCTGTTCCAGCTGTGAACCTGTGAAACCAAGCAAGTTATGTGCTTCCAGAATACAATGGTGGGACGGGCACAGGATGGACATTTATATTCCAAAAGGGATACATAGGAAAGAAGAAAGGAGTAACAGACCCCAAGTAAGTCCACACTATAAGGCAAACTCCATGAGGTCTTAAGGCTTAAAAATAGTTCTCCTTGGCTCAGCGTTCTGCCCTCCTGGCTCACTGGCGCCAGGGTCTTGCCTTCCAGATCCACTGGGGCAGTGGTCCCACCTTCTGGACTCACTGAGGCTATGGCCCTGGTCCTGCAATTCTGCCAGGCGTGGGTTGCACCCCTTGGGTTCTGCCAGGTGGCCCCACACCCACAACCTATGGGCAGCTCTGCCCCCATGGCTCTGGGTGCAGGCCATCTGGCCTGTTGAAAGCAAGGCAGTGCCTCCCCTTTTGGAACAAAGGGAGCAGCCCCAGTGATCTCTGAATCTTCTTCAGGGTCATTCTTCCCTTCTCTTGAAGAATATTGCATGTTCCCAGCTGAATAGCCCTGTGGTCCCATCCTGTAAAATCTGACAGCTTTCTTTCATTCCTTCCCATCTCCTTCCCCTTCAGTTCAAACCGGCGGTTTTCCTGCTGGGGTGACTGATTAAGTCTGCGGTTTGCACTTATACTAATCTCATTATCAAATGGTCACTTGGCCAAATCCTTAGTGTTTTCTTCCAAACATATTTTCTCATTTTTTTGCAATATGGATAAGCTAAGACTTTTCTGAATCCATAGGTTCTATTTCCTTTTTGTTTAACAACTCTGTATTTAAGTCATTTCTGTCTTCTTTCATTTCACCATAAGCAGGCAGGAGGAGCCAAGCCGCACCTTCAACACTTTGGCTAGAAAGAGCTTCAGCTAAATATCAAATTTCATTGTTCACAAGTTCTACTTCGATCAAACAGTAGAGCTTGAATACAATTCGGCCAAGTTCTTTGCCACTTTATAATAAGGATCACCTTTTCTCCAATTTGCAATCGCAGGTTCCTCATTTCTATCCGACACCTCATTAGAATGGTCTTTACTGTTCGTATTTCTGTGAACAACCTGTTCATGATTACTCAGGTGTTCTCTAGGAAGA
>RJWJ010036782.1:0-15875 GCA_004363605.1 Indri indri | reverse complement strand
ATTAAGTAATTTGTCTCAAATCTCACAGCTAGAAAGGGATTCAGTCTCTGGGAGTCTGAAGGTAGCACCTGTGCAGCCCTGCCCTTTTTTCAGGGTTATTTTGCCTATAGAATCTAGGAATTAGTAGGAAATTGGTAGTACAATTAAGCTAAGACTTTGTGTTTCTTTTTTATACTTCGAAATGTGATACAAGAGGTTTCCTTCCTCTCTTTTGATTTTGTATATGCTTGGCCAACAAAGGGAATAAGATTTCTGGACCCAGGTAGGAAGTGGGAGTAGAGAAACTCCTTATCTTGTGACAACATTAAATAAATGTATAAATGTAGAACTGTTGCTTTAAAGTTGTGGAGGGAGAGCAGGCAGAAGTGAGAACTGAGACTGACATGCTCACCCCCTCTCGTGACAGACACTGACACCCAAGAATTCAGAATGTGGACGCCCAAGAATATAGTTTTAAAAACAGCTGAGTGGGATTCTGATGATGTGACATGCATAAAGTTCCTAGTTCCGATGGTGGAATGTAGCAGTTGTTCAAGATATTACAGTTACCGAAATGATGATCATGTTGATGATTATCCTTAGAATTCCCAGGTCAAAGATATTCCCATGAAAGCAAGTCAATAATTTCTCAGGGGTGTGTTCTCCAGAAAGAGAGGCTTCTAGAGGAGGCAGTACTGGTTGTTGCAATTGTCTCTTACACTGGTTGCCTATCTTAAGACTTTCCTTCTGTGCATCTGTAAGAGATATTGCAGACGCAGTGATCTTTCCAACTGGTAATGAGATTAGAACTCTTTTCTGCATCAGCCCCAGTCTAAGGACTCCTCATCAGCACCAGGGCAGAAGAGAGTGACTGACCAGTCTATTGCAAGTACTGCAAGGATTTTCAGGGTCTTATTTTATGTCTATCTTTCCAGCATTCTCTGTTCCTATGAAACCTCCATCTCTCAAACTTTACAATCTGTTAATCCTTCATTTACTTGTAATATCAAGCCTTGCTCTTTGGTTTACTCCTGGATACTTTCTAGTTGCTGTTTTGTGAATCTCAAGCATTCATTTCCATCACTGTATCCTACCTTTGTCTCTATGGAAAATTAAAATTAAACTTTAAAACTCAATTGCAGAATCATCTTTTCTAAGAAGATTCTCTTTATTTTTCCCCTAGAAAGAACTACTTCTGCTCTGTACTATGTCAATACTTTGCATATAATTGTATTACTAAATATAGCATAATATGTTTATTTGTTTTAATGCCTGTCATCCTTAATAGTTAAGGAACTTATTGAGAGTAGACACAGTTTTATCTATCACAAGACTAGAAAAAGTTGATTGCACTAAACTTCAATACCTTTGTCTATCAGATATTCATGTAAGCTTTCTTAGGGCTAGTAATGGTGTCTATTACAGCAGGCTTGGCTTTCTGCTTTTCCATACAATTGTCTGAGTTAGTATAGGAGGAAGACTACAAATATAGATAGATAGACAGACAGATAGATAGATAGATAGATAGAGAGATATTATATCACTGTCCAGAGATTAATACATTATATCTGCTTGATAAAATTATACAATATTTTATTTTCTTCTTTATGATTTTCTGAGGTTTCTTTTTTGGTCTAATTTTCTACAATGAACATATATTACTTTTATATGAGAGACAAAATATACTTCTAAATCTAACTCTTTTAGAAATTTTTACTATAGGGGAAAAATGCTTATTTTGCATTACAGATACACACACTGTTGATTTACCAGCCTGACATCTGTTTCCACCTCCTTTCTCCCTTGACCATGTCGTATATGGAGTTTAGAAGAGTTACATTCTTGTTTTTCCAGATTTCTGTGCACCTAGAGGGGACACATATCACAGGTATGGCCAGTAAGGTATCAATGGCAGTGTGCTACATTGTGGGTGACATTGTTGCCTCTCACTTGAGTACGGATGTGATGCCTGAAACTAAGGTAGGCATATTGCAACAAAAGCATACAAGCAGAAAGGAAATATTAAAGCCAGGGGAGAAAGGGATAGGAAGAGACTGAATCTTTGGTATCAGCCCTAGTTTTCTACCTGCAAATATCTTGTTACGGTGAGGAAGTATCTATATCGTTTACGACACTGTTAGCTTTTCTGAACTTACAGCCAAAAGTATTCCTCACAGATGCAGTTTTAAAAACAGTTTGTGTACAATGATATATTAACGATGCTATTATAAAAGTGGAGAAGTTAGAAAAATGTAAATATCCAAAAATAAAAAAGAAATTAGTTTTAAAAATTATGGAACCAAATAGGCAGCTTTTAAAAATACAGTTTCAGAAGACTATTAATGAGTTAAAAAATGTGATATATTCTTCATGGTATATTATTAAGTTTGGGAAAAACAGGTTATAAATTGATGTAGATAATATGATCTCAATTTTGTTTAAAAATATGTGTACGTACATAGTGAAAAAAATCACACATCATACACTGTTAATTGTCTTTGTCTCTGGGTGGCAGGACCACAGTGATCTTTATTGTATTCATTATAAATTTCCATGTTTTCCAAATGTTCTTCAATGCACATATATTATTTTTCAATTAAGAAAAATCACACTAAATGTTATTTATAAAATTAAAAAAATCAGAGATCTCATATCTGGAATGTGGACAAATATTACATGACTTGAATGGTAATTTGGAAAAAATGTAAATTGTATTAGCATGCCCTGCATTTTATTACAGCTCTATCCATACCAACATTGATTAAAACAGTCAACCAATGATACTTCAGAGGAATAATGGAATGTTAGATCTGCAGAGAACAAGAGATGCTGCCATTTGCTGCTAAATTAAAAGTGAGTTAAAATCTATTAACAGTGAAATGTAATCTTACTATGCTCTCACTCTTCTTCATGATCCCCTCTGATGATTCAGAGAATGGGCAAAAAGCCCAAATAAATGTACTGCTTTTCTCTCGTCTTTGAACCTTCCCTGCCTGCACTGCCTGGTTTCCTAAGTCTATCTCACTGCCTTCTAATTTCAAACAAGCATGACTGGGATTGACACCCCAGAAACCCTACTACAGGATGCAAATTGTTTTTTTCAAAAGAGGCAAATGACCTCCTCCATCTCAAAACAATGAAACAGCAACTTTGGACAGTAAAGAATAAGATTTTAATATCAAGATGCAGGATTGGATTGTTCCACTGTGCCACTTAGAAGGTATGTGAATGGGGCGAATCTTTTAATCTTGCTGAGCTCTAGTTTCTTCCTCTGTGAAACGTGTTTGCTAATTCCTCCCTCACAGACTTTTGAGAGAGTGCAGAATGGAAAAAAATATCCACATATAATACACATTATTATGTCAGTAGTCACAAGAACCAAATATTTTAATAACACCTAAGAAACTGAACTACTTCCAGTAAACTCCCAACTACAGAAGGGTAACTACAGTGGGTATGCAGAAATGTTATCCCTATGGCTCAGGGTTCTAAGAATCAAGCCAGTAGTATTGCCTTGGCCCTTAGTGGGTGAAGGGTCATTATGACTAACTCCTGCCACATTCTTCCCCAGGGGTTGGATTTCCTCTAAGTCATGTTGTGTCCCGAAAGCGGGGCTGAGTCTTAAGTGGTCTTCCACTTTATGGGATGTTGAGAGCTCACCCACTGAATGTTATAACCTGTACTCCCTTAATTCTCAGAATCATTTTAGTTAGATTCCATTTAAATTATTTTCTATAAAAATGTATGTGCATTTTTATAGTACTGGAAGAATATATGTGCTGGATCAACAGCAATTACTGTAGTGGGAGTGGAATAGCTAGCACGCGGTCCAATGGTGTTTTCTGTGTTTATAAGTGGCACATCGGGAAAAAAAAATCCACCATAACCAAGTAGGCTTCATCCCAGACATGCAAGGATGGTGCAATATATGTAAATCAATAAACATGATTCACCACATAAATAGAAGTAAAAACAAAGACCACATGATCATCTCTGTAAATGCAGACAAAGCATTCAACAAAATCCAGCACCCTCTCATGACAACAACCCTCAACAAACTAGGTGTAGAAGGAATATATCTCAAAATTATAAAAGCCATAGATGACAAACCCACAACCAACATCACACTGAATGGGGAAAAGTTGAAAGCATTTCTCCTAAGAACTGGAACAAGAAAAAAATACCCCTGTTGCCACTTCTATTCAAATGGATAGTATTATTATAATGAGAGAAAAAAAATTGTCTTTTAAACAATATGCCCTGGCTGGAGAGAGAAGATAAGGAATCTGCTGTTGTTGTTTGTTTTGTTTCTCATTTGCTTTGTTCTGTTATGCTTCAAGTGTGTGATTTCTCTTGAAGATCTAAGAGTGTCTGGTCCATACAGGATGGCAAAGCCATTTTCAAGGTGTTCTGAGTGTTAGAATTGCAGTCATTTAGCTCTCCCTCTCCACTTCTTCTATAGCATTTTGCTTCTACCTTAGACACATTTTCTCCCTTCAAGAAGAACAATGGCTTGAAGAAAAACTTGCCCATCTTTGCTAATTCGCCTTATATCACCAGCCTTTGTGTCTGAGATAAATCCTGCACAGTAAAGTAACAATGGTTGACTATAGTTGTAATTTTAATATTGACGTTAATAAAAATACCAACAATTCTCCATAGTGAGGCCTGAACTAGTGCCAGTCTGTTTGATTGCATTATATGTATTATCAAATTTAACCTTTACATACAACAAGCCTGTAAGTTGAGTACAATGAGAAAACCGAGACATGCATAAAGGGTCAATAATTTCCATAAGGTCACAAGTAAGTGGTTGACACAGGATTCATAGTGAAGATGACTGGCTGCAGAATCCACATAATCTCAGAGTATGCTGCTTCCCAGGCTAATGGCTCCCTCCTACACAGAGTAGTTAGCATATGCAGGGAGGAGAAAATGTACATATCCAGTTTTGTTTGGGGCATTGAGTTTATTGTCATTATCAGATAGGAATGTAAAGCGAGGGTGTATCTGTAGCCAAAATACTCACAGAGTGAGTCAAGAGGTCAAGGACCTCGTGCATTTGGAATTCCCAATATTGTATAACTAGAATTCCACAGAACCATAGGTCTGGAAAGTGTTTACAAGATACAGTAGGGCTTTCTTGATTTTTGATTATGCAATATCTATTATACTTTCTTTTGGAGAAAGCATTCTCATTTTCTCTTGGGGAATTATCTCTTCAGTGCATACAGTCTGGTTTGGCAGCTCATTGAGTCACCTGCCCTTCCCTAACCAAGAGGCAAGGATGTGACCAAGAGGCAGGGCCTATCAGCTTCCCTGGTTATGGAATTTAAATTACGAGTTAAAGCAATGAAAATACTGAAAACAACTGGAGTTCGCATTCATCCTGGAGATAGTATCTGAAACCTCTGGGACTGCCTAGATCCTATTCCTAACCTACTCTTCAGCCTGTCTTTACTGTTGAGTCTACCACCCTGCATCAGACTTCCAATAAAATTCTATTTGACCTAAAAATTCTACAGTCACTTTCTGTGACTTTCATCTAAACACCTCAGCCATCACATAAGGCATTGAGTCTAAACTTTCACAAAACACAGGGGTCATCTACTTAGTATTTCAGATATTCTGACCTTTGCTTTATTGAAAAAATGCTTATGTAATATTTGTATATGCAAAACTCTACTCTAAGCACTTATACATATCAATGAGCTAAATATCTCCACTATTAGAACTTCCTATTTTATAAAACTACTCTGTTATTATTAGGTAGAAGTTTATGTTGTTGGACTTCTTATATGTAATTTCATATGTCTTGCTAAAATTTACTTTCTTGTTCTTTCCATCCTCTTGACTCTTATTCTACCATCCCATACTATAGAATAAACCTGGGCATAGTCTCCTTTTGACCCATCGTGTTATATAACCAGTTGTAGATTTAGATACATGGATGAGCTGCTAACAAAGATTCTAACCTGTAATTCTAGCATGAGTGTCATCTGAGTTAAAGACTGTCCCTCATCCACTACCTTTGTCTAGCATGCAAGATTGAGAATATTGCATTAGACAATTCATACAATCCTAATACACAAACACAACAGAGAAATTCTATCTTCTTAAAATTCTATAACTGTCAATGAAAAAGAGAGTCTCAGGGCTTTCTTTCTTGAACTCCTTTAGATACAATGTCATCAGTTACCCCCATCCATGCATTATCTTCAATATTTATAGGGTATGTCTGCTGATACAAGACAGAGTGCTAGGTGCTTTGGGGCATAAAACAATAAATCTGACATGTATACCTAACATCTAGATGGAAAAACAAAATATCAAACATCTACCACTTAGTTTATCTGGAATCGGTAGCCAGACAATTCATATTTGTTGTTGTTTTGATTTGTGGCTTACTTGTTTGGTTTTTGCCTCCATCTAGCTCCTTGGTGCTAGGCAGATACAGCTAGTAAAGGTGCAATTCTTGGAAGAACCTTCCCTAAGACAACGCCCAAGGAAGATAGATGACACATGAGCTTTCCAAAGATACCTGAAGAAGCTCTCTTTTGTCCCTGAAAGGTTTAATAAGAATTGGTGGTTTATCCCAAGAACTGGTTTTAATATTCATTTGTCCCAGCTCTAAAATGAGCTTTGAGAATATAGGAGAATTACCTTCATAGAAACCTCCAAGTATAGCAAGAAACAAACAAAAAAACCTGAAGCACAGCAAGATAAGGGGTGGGAAGGAGGAAGGCGAGTAAGAAGTAGAATTTTAGTTGTTTATATTACTATTGCCAGAACTATTCTGTGTTCTATGCCTACTTACTGTTCATGTACCTCAAGATGCATGATAGTGGCAGATTCTTTAAAACCCGCCGGTTGTAAAATTCGTATGGGAATACCAATCACGAAAGAAAGTCATAGAAATGGCTCTTCTCCTTTTAAATTTCAGGGAACAGCCTGTACAATATGTGGTGGCAGACAATGTGACAGGCCAATGTACACAATATGTCAGCACAGCCCCACTTCTGTATATTTAGAATGGGTCCTCCAGTTCATTCTGAGGACAGAATATTAGCTCTGGTCCAGAGCTGATATGCTGGGGGAAGAGTCCTGTTGTGGCTTTCCATGTGCCAGTTACTTTTGTTTTCTCCACAGAGCTGTGACTCAGTTACGTTTGCTCTTTTCCCTAGCAGAGATTATATCTGCCCTTCCTCCACACCTGCTCACCAGATACCGAGTACTGATCCCTAAAGGTTAGAGGTGTGGCAGAATGGAAGAGATAGTGCGGGAAACATTGCATCCTCTGCCAGAAAACTCTCAATACTTAATGAAATTTAGGTGGATTTATTCAATCATTTGGTAATATTAGTGCCTGCAGGCTCCAAAATAAGGACCGGGCATTAAAAGAGGCAGGAAGTATCAAGTGCGGTGGAGAGTTTCACTTCTTTGACTTTGAGCCCCTCTTTCCCCCCTTGGACATATTTGAGGCCCCAAAGGAAGAAGAGATTGGAACAAATAAGAACAAGCATTTCCATAGACATCAAGGACCCCAGGGCAGAACTTCTTTGCCCCATATATATGTGGTCACCAAAAAATTTGAGAGAAACCCTTCCAACATTTCTTGAACTAGTAATTAGGTATTATGCATAGCAGTGGAAATTTGGTTTCTGAATTCAGACAGACCTGGGTCTGAATTGAAACTCCTGGTTCTCATTTTATGGTTCTGTCACCTGGTATATGTTGCCCCATTGCTCTACCTTATTTTCCTCATCTAAGAAGGAATTTTATATGTATGGCAGAATAGAGTTTTCTTTATTTTTTATCCTTTTCTCATGTTTAAACCTGTGATGACAATAATGATTTCATCCTAAGTCTTACCGGTTTGTTTTGTTTTGTTTTGTTTTACAAATAGTCATTCTGCAACTTTTAGTGTACACGTAGTCCCTGCATTACTAATGGGTTGTATTCCAAAGGTTTAATTGTGCATAAGCCATCCACAATGTTCCAAGCCCTGAACAGACGCTAATTGCTGGGTGCCCTGCAGTTTAAAATGGCGTCTGGTATTTTAGCAGCTCCTAATGCAGCCTAATCAGTTCGTTCTCATGCTGCCTGTGAAGACAGTGAATAAGACAAAAGTGTGCCCCACCCCCGAAATTAAGCAGTGACTTTGGGAAGAATTGTTAATAATTTTAAACCTAATCAAATATATGGCAATAAAAATTCAATAAACATCTATCCAGTGTTCAGCAAATGGTTATACATATGCTCAAAGTACGCCTCAAGGAAGTTGGAGAGGCAATTCCTCCATCTCAGCTTTTCCTCCATCTCAGACTGTTCACCTGATAAAGACCTTCAGGTCTCTACTGAATTAAAAATAGGCAACTATATTTCTAATACATGAGCACTGATTTTTAAAAATAATCAGTTGTTTCCTCTCTCTTTTGTCTATGTCTTCTACCACAAAAATACAGAAGGGCAGAAAATGTCAGGAGTTGAAGGGGGTCGGTCTGGAAAGTATGACCCTCAATGGTAAATGGTGAAAAACAATTTAAAAATAGGTAGAAGCAGTGCATGTCAAAGATTAGACAGAATATATCATATATGCAATAGGGATAGTGAGGTTGCAACTCAATAAAATAGACCCATGTTACCTGGATATCTTACAGAAATCAGGACGTGGGCTGGGAGCTCTGCCCATTACCCTAACCTCCTGTTGAAGATTGGTGATGCGACTCCAGCATCACACAAATAGGTAGCAGCGTTAAGAGAAGTCCATATATTATTGGCAACCACTCAGTCTAGAGATAACTTACTTCATTTAAGCCTGAGTAGAAAGAAATTAAGAATATATTGGGCACATTCTTGAAAATGATATACTGTAATCCAAAGGGATATTTCAACATTGTTTGGAATTTTCAATGACATAAACTAAGAAAAAAGTATCTGTTAAATAGGGGCCAAAAGTCACAAACAAAAAGTAGGCTGAAATAAAAGAACAGCAGAATGGGATGAAAACAAAGTTGAGTAAGCTAAAAGAAAAAAAATTAAAAATACCAAAATTATAGTAGCAGAATTACAGACCATATTGAAAGCAGATGTAGATAAAAAAAAAAAAAAGAAGATAAAAGTGTGGGAAATAATTTGGGATTGTGGAGGAAAACCTGAGAAAATAAAGGTATGAAAATAGAAGTGACAAGAGAGAAGATGATCACTGAAGACTAGGAAAGAGAGAATATCATGCCAATATTTGGGTAATTGCTAGGAAGATATGCTTCGTCTCATTGTGCTTTATTGCAATTCACAGGTATTGTGGTTTTTACAAATTGAAGGTTTGTGGCAACCTTGCATCAAGCAAGTCTAGTAGCCCCATTTTTCCAACATGTGCTCACTTCAGGTGTCTGTATTACATTTTAGTAATTCTCATAATATTTCAAATTTTTTCATGATTACTATATCATTATGATGATCTGTGATCGATAATCTTTGATATTATTATGATAATTGTTTTGAGGAGCCATGAACCACACCCATATAAGATGGTGAACTTGATCAATAAATGTTACGTGTGTTCTGATTGCTTCACTGATGGGGAATTCCCCCATCTCTCTTCCTTTCCTTGAGCCTCCCTGAGACACAACAATATTGACATTAGGCTAAGTAATAACTTTGCAATGAAGTATTCTACTGAAAGGAAGAGTTGCGTGTCTCTTACTTTAAATGAAAAGCTAGAAATGATTAAGTTTCATGAGGAAGGTATTTCAAAAGCTGACATAAAGCAAAATGTAGGCCTCGTGAGCCAAATAGTTAGCCAAGTTGTGTGTGAAACGAAAAGGTTCTTGAAGAAAATTGAAAGTACTAATCCAGTGAATGATAAAAAAGTAAAACAGCCCTATTGTTGATGTGGAGAAAGTCTCAATGGCCTGGGTAGAAGATCACACCAGATACAACATTTTCTTTTTTTTGTTTTTTTGATACTTTTTTTTTATTATTTCAGCATATTACGGGGGTGCAGATGTTTAGGTTACGTATGTTGCCCTTGCCCCCCCGTCCAACTCCGAGCTTCAAGCGTGTCCATCCCCTGGATGGTGCTCATCGCACTCTTTGTGTACGCACATAACCATCCCCTCCTCCCCCCACCCCCTCCCTCTGCCCGATATCCAATAAATGTTATTCTTATATGTGCACTTACACAGATACAACATTTTCTTAAGTCAAGGTCTACTCTAAAGCAATCTCTCTCTCTAATTGTATGAAGGCTGAGAGAGGTGAGAAAGGTGCAGAAGCAAAGTTGTAAGTCAGCAGAGGTTGATTCATAGGATTAGGGAAAGAAGCTATCTCCATCATATAAAAGGGCAAGGTGAACCAGCAGGCGTTGATGTAGAGGCTGCAGCAAGTTACACAGAAGCCCTAGTGAAGGTGAATGATAAAGGTAGCTACACTTAACAACAGATTTTCAATGTAGACCAAACAGCCTTCTATTGGAAGAAGATGCTAGATCTTCTAGAAGATAGATCTAGGGCTTTTGTAGCTATAGAGGAGAAGTCAATGCCTGGCTTCAAACCTTCAGAGGACAGACTGACTCACTTATTCAGGGCTAATTCTGCTAGTGATCTTAACTTGAAGCCAATACTTATTTACCATTCTGAAAGTCCTAAATCTACTCTGCCTGTACCCCATGAATCAACAAACAAAGCCTGTATAATAGCACATCCCTTTACAGCTTGGTTTACTAAATATTTTAAGCCCACTCTTGAAAACTACTGCTCAGAAACAAAGATTTATTTCAACATATTACTGCTCATTGACAATGTACATAGCTAGTCATCTAAGAACTTTGAAAGAGGTATACAAGCACATGAATGTTGTTTTCATGTGTGCTAACACAACATACATTCTGCAGCCCATGGATCAAGGAGTAATTTCTTTTATTTTGACAGATTTAGGAGTACAAGTGTTTTTTGATAACATGGATAAATAATATAATGGTGATGTCTGAGTTTTTAGTGTACCCATCACCACATAGTGTACTTTGTACCCGATAGGCAGGTCTTCTTCCCTCCCCTCACCCTACTCCCTCCCCTTTCTGAGTCTCCAGTGTCCGTTGTACCACACTATAAGCCCTGTGTACCCATAGATGACCTTCCACTTATAAGTGAGAACATGTGGTATTTGGCTTTCAAAGAGTAATTTTGACTTTCAAGTCTTTTCTTTTAAAAAATACATTTCATAAGGCTATATATAGTAATTCCTCTGGTGGATCTGGGCAAAGCAATTGAAAACCTTCTGGACCTAATGCACCATTCTATATACTATTAAGAACATTTATAATTCATGAGAGGGGATCAAAATATCAACATTAACATGGGTTTGGAAAAAGTTGATTCCAACCTTCATAGATGACTTTCACGGGTTCAAGACTTCAGTGGAGGAAGTAACTGCAGACATGGTGGACACAGCAACAGAGCTAGAAGTAGAAGTAGAGCCTGAAGATGTGACTGAATTGCTTCAATTGCATGATAAAACTTGAATGCATGAGGAGTTGCTCTTTAGGGACGAGTAAAGAAATTGGTTTCTTGAGATGGAATCTATTCCTGGTGAAGATGTCATGAGCATTGTTGAAATGACATCAAAGGATTCAGAATATCGCATCAACTTAGTCAACAAAAGAATTGCCTCCAATTTCAAATGTTCTATTATGGATAAAAATGCTACCAAACAGCATTGTATGCTACAGAGAAATCTTTTATGAAAGGAAGAATCTGTTGATGTGGCAGACTTCATTGTCTTATGTTAAGAAATTGCCACAGCCACCCCAACTTCCAGTAACCACCACCCTGATCAGTCACCAGTCATCAACGAGGCAAGACCATCCACTAGCACAATGATGATGACTTGCTAGAGGCTCAAATAATCATTAGTATTTTTAGCAATACAGTATTTTCACTTAAAGTATACACATTTTTTACATGTAATGCTAGTGCACACTTAATAAACTATAATGTAATATGAAAATAACTTTCATAGGCACTGAGAAAACAAAATTTCATATGATTTTCTTTATTGTAATATTTGCTTTATTTCAGTGGTCTGAAAATGAACCCACAGTATCTCCAAGGAATGTCTATACATGAAAAGGAAATTGGTAAATGAATTTGCAGTGATCGAAAATTTCAGAGAAGAGATCTTCTCTGAGACAAAGGCCTAAGTATGCAGGTGGAAAGAGGGCACTAAGCAAAATCAATCACAGAGTCATAGTGTGAGCAAATGTAGACACATCCTGGCACAAACATGATTTTCAAATGTGAAGAAAAACATTCTACAAACATGTCAGCAGGAGAAAAAAAAGTGTTTTCTGCCCACAGAAACAAAAAATAGGCTGGCTTCTTTTTATAATGTAATATTTCTCTCATAACAGGACACTGATCTATAAAAATATAAGCCAAATACTGTTAAGGAAATTTAACTATCATTAAAATCTCAGGCTCTACGAACTTAGTAACATTAAATGCTACAAAAAATAAAGTTTATGAGTCAAATACTTGTCTCACCATTAACATAAAAAAAGCTTTTTCCCTGTTTAAATATTATAACACATGCAAATAATTTGAAAATAGCCCTATGGTTTCTCATGCTGCTACACTACACCATACTTGACTTTAATTAAAATTTTCGTTTTCTTCCTCCCTTGTCTGTATGGCAAAGATGACTTAGTTATGTCTTTTTATTGAATTGATATGATCTTGACCATCTCCATGCATAAACAGAAAGCCAATGTCTCTCTTAAGAGTTCCCTAGTGACTCTTTCACCAGGAGTTTCAATAAATTGAGAGACCATTACTATCTCCAACATTTTTTACTAAATATCTCCTCATGGTCATGATCTTTACTAAGAGCACATTAAACCCTGTCTACCTCCTTGTTCTCCATGGCTCCCAGTAGTTCTCAAATTGGGCACTTTTTGTTATCCTTGAACTCTACTGTCTCAATTTATTGTTTCTTTTCTCCATTTCCTAGTTTATTGGGGGGTCACACTTTTACTGAACTCCATTAAATAATTGCTCAAAGAATAGACTGCCCTGTACTGGAGCTAATGAGAGAGGGCAGTCTCTTTAGATTTCTGGTTTCCAGCATCCTTTCATCCAACTACAGAGACTTTGTGTTCCTTGGGAGAGATTAGTCCTCCCGCACTGTGTTCTGAGGGCCAACCCCTGGATTAGAGCACTGCAGTAGGGGTTAAAAATAATTAGCTCCACAACATATGTCCTTAATGGTTTGATAAAGGACCACAAGGGGGATAGTGAAGAAGAAGAGTGTGGAAAGGATTCCTTTTTATCACACTTAGCAGGGGAGGAGGTTTAAGATATTCATTTCCATAGATAAACAAACAAACCAAAGGAAAAGAACATCTGCTGAGAAGGGCTCTTCCAACATGTAGCAGATGTGTTTCACCAGCAAAGCATATCCTGGAAGCATTTTAGGATTTAATTATTTAGCTATTTCATTGAGTTGAGGAGCAAGGGGGTGGGGATGAGTTGAGGAAGCATATTGTAAATTTACTGAGCCTGGAAATTCAATTCCAAATGTAGCTTAAGCCTCCACATGCTGAAATTTCTCTCAAAACATATGCAAACTGCTTTTCGATACACAGATCACAACTGCGTTCATCCATCGTGCCCTGCATGTGTGGTGACTATCTCTCCAAATCATCCTCTCTTTTCCCTCCCTCCCCCCACTAATACGCTCATCTCTCTCCAGAATTTCTGTAACAGCTTGCCATCTCATGTTACTGCCTTCCGTTTTATTCTGTTTACAACTACTGTCCTTACAGCAGTCTAAGATGCAAATCTGATCATTGTATCTGTAAAACAATAAAGGGATGAGATGTGTCATGAGAGATTAAGGAATGAGAGTCCAAGGCAAAAGCAAATTGATAAGGGGAAGGAGGATGGAGTAGTATAAAATAACAGCAGAAGCTGTCTATAAATTAGCCAAAAGTATCAGACAAAAGAGAATAGCTCTGAATTAAGTGCAATTTATGTGGCCAGACTTCAGCTCTCCTGGCCAGTGCCTTCTCCTGAGAATGATACCCTGCAGGGATATGTCAATAAAGAAGTCTGCACAAGTCTTTGTGCAGTTGCCCAAAAGGTCGGTCAAGCGAAGAACAAAAGAGTCTGATAACAGCAGCACACGAGAAGCCAGAAGACCCTGAGCTGGACCCCTTTTCATGGTTCTCCATTGCCCAGAGTGTAGAAGCCCAAAGTTTTCAGTGTGATATACCAGAACTCCTGGTTCTCTCTCTCCAGACTCTTTCTCCAAGTTCCTCCTGTGTACTCTGCACTCTAGCAAATATTTGCATTTCCCCAAATATATACCGTCTCTATGGTTTTTCATTCTTTCTTCAAAGTATTTGTCATAATTTATTGACTAGATAGAAAATTCCTGCTAATCCTCTAAAGTTAACTTAGATGTCTTTTTTTCTCTGAAGCCTTCCCTGCTCACCTACATACCAAATCTTTGTCAGGAATAGTCCCTGCAACCAGCTTTCATAAGGTCTGGCTTTCCACTCTATGCTGAGCAGTTATCATTTCATCTTTTAATCCTTTTCTTAAATGGAATATAAACTTTTGGGATTATAATGTGCTCAATTTATGTGTATTGAATGAGTAAATGCTGTGCTCTGTATTGGAAAGTTCAGGGTAACCAAGTTGCAAAGCATGAGGGTCGGGTGAGGGAGGTGAGGAAATGCAGAAACATATCTTTCCCTTGAACTTACCAGAGTAACAACTGTGGCCCACAAACAATGATAATTGGGTCTGGAAGTATAGCACAAGTACCTCACTCCCTTTATTCATTTTTTTCTTTTATCAATATTTCAGTTATGATGCTTTTAATTGCAAGTGCCAGAAAATTCATCTCATCTAATTTAAGCAAAAAGCATCCAGAGTTGGTCGCACTTCAGACACGGCTTGATCAAAAATTCACAATCAGCGATTAGGATTCAGTTTCTCGCCATCTCCTCCTGGTTGTGTTTTCTTTGATATTGGCTTCATGCTTGGACTCCCTGGAGAAGCTTGAGGCAGCATCAGTGCAAAATGTCTTCACCCTTGGCTGACCCAGGAGAAGAGAGAGGCTGCTCCTCCCTTGGCAGTCCCCACAAAAGGTTTATTGCTCTGATCATGCCATGAACCCATCTCCAAGTGGTCATTGTGTCGAATGTGACATACTCATCAATAGAGCCCAAATCACATGTCCATCTCTGTAGCCTACTTCATTCTGAATGTGTACAGAGAAAATAGAGAACAAAGCTGTTCCTTATAGATAAGGAAATTGTATACTTTATTGAACAAACCAGGACACGGTTGAGAATTAAGGGGGAGACTGTGAATAGTTAAACTAGGGCACAAACTGCTCGGTTCAGGCCAACTGGATGCATTCTCACCCTACCCATTGGAAAAGCAGAACACAGTCACCAGGGTTAATAGCCCTGACTTGCCTCTGCCATTATAATTCTAGGGCAGAGGCAAGACTAAACCTAGATCGATGGGGCGAAGACTGACTCTTTTTTTTTTTTTTTTTTTTTTGTGAGACAGAGTCTCACTCTCTTGCCTGGGGCGAGTGCCATGGCGTCAGCCTAGCTCACAGCAACCTCAAACTCCTGGGCTCGAGCAATCCTACTGTCTCAGCCTCCCGAGTAGCTGGGACTACAGGCATGCGCCACCATGCCCGGCTGATTTTTTTCTATATATATATATTTTAGCTGTCCAATTAATTTTCTTTCTATTTTTGGTAGAGATGGGGTCTCGCTCTTGCTCAGGCTGGTCTCGAACTCCTGAGCTCAGAACGATCCGCCCACCTCGGCCTCCCAGAGTGCTAGGATTACAGGCGTGAGCCACCGCGCCCGG
>RJWJ010036781.1:0-15883 GCA_004363605.1 Indri indri | reverse complement strand
GGACAGCTAAAAATATATATAGAAAAAATTAGCCGGGCATGGTGGCGCATGCCTGTAGTCCCAGCTACTCGGGAGGCTGAGACAGTAGGATTGCTCGAGCCCAGGAGTTTGAGGTTGCTGTGAGCTAGGCTGACGCCACGGCACTCGCCCCAGGCAAGAGAGTGAGACTCTGTCTCAAAAAAAAAAAAAAAAAAAAAACTCTCATTGCTGCCAGAATTGGGCAGGAAAAAACAAAAACAAACAAACAAAAAAAAAAAACCACCTTTCACTGGGTTCTGTATTTTTCCTTCATTAGATTTGTCAAAGTCTGTAATTACATATTTGAGTGTCTCTATGCCTCATGAGGTAAAGAACATGTCTTTTGCTCACAATCACACCACAAATATCCAGCAAAACAGTTCTACACATAAACTGCACTCAGTGAATTTCTGCTGAATATATCCAAGAATGACTAAATCCCAGACTTTTTTACTAGTCTGTATCTGACCGATTCTTGACTCATACCTAAATATTTCTTTCTGCGTTGAATCTAAAATAAAGGACTATATATAGATACTTACAAATACTTTATCTCAAAACTGGCTTAGATGATTTCAAAAGTTTCAATTTCAAATATCTCCAAAATTCACATCTTAAAATCAAAACATTTAAAGCAGTAAGAAAAATCAGTAAGATTTTAAAAGTTATGTTAACAAACAGTCGTAACAATCCTTGTTAATAAATACTTATTTAATATCTATTTTAACTTTTAAGAAACATTATAAACCATTGCAGATTTGAAATTCTCATTTTTTAAATATTTTGGAAACTCTTACCTTGACATTTCCCAATAATAGATGTAAAATCATCTTTTGCAGACCTACAAAATAAATGCAAAATCAAGACAATAGTTTTATCATAACAATACTATTGTGTAGGACTATAAAGCACCACTGATACTATGGACTGGACAGTGCCTATGTGTAACACTAAATCATCCTTTCTCTCAGAGATGGTTTTGTACCTCAAATAAGACCCTTTATCAGTGAAAGTATTTTCTTCCAATCTTCTCATTGCATCAGAAATGGAGCTACACCAGGAATACAGTGATACAGCATAAGTGAGTTCAATACTGACTTTTAATACAACAGAGATATCTAGCCCCCATCTCCAAAGGTTCTGATTCAGTAAATCTGGGATGGGGCCCAAGCAAAAATATTCTTTAAAGCTCCACAGATTGTTTCCAGTTAAGAACCACCAGTTTATATCATATTATACAGTTGATCACTTAAGAAAAAAAGTCTTATTTTAATAAATCAAATAGCTTTAATAGGTCACCATATTTAAATCTGTGAACTATTTAAACCTGTGATCTTAAAACACATACTAAATTAGTATAATTACTATAAAATGTTGAAAAATGAAAACTGGTAAACCCTCTGGGAAATAATTTAATAACAATTATCCAAAACTTTAATGTCCATAGCATTTGACCTAGCAATTCCAATTCTATAAAGTTATCCCCCAGTAAACAAGCACAGACATACATAGATATCAAGGAAATTAATGCAGTCTAATGTATGAAAGAGAAAAATATAGTCAGTACAAGGAGATTAATTAAATTTTGCTATCTGCACTCAATGAACTATGCAATTACTACAGTTGACCCTTGAACAACACAGGTTTGAACTGCACGGGTTCACTTATATGTGGATTTTCTTCCGCTTCTGCCACCCCTGAGACAGCAAGATCAATCCCCACTCTTCCTCTCATCAGCCTACTCGATGTGAAGATGACAAGGATGAAGACCTTTATGATCATTCACTTCCACTTAATGAATAGTAAGTATATTTTCTCTTCCTTATGATTTTCTTAATAATATTTTCTTTTCTCTACCTTACTTTACTATAAGAATATAATAAATAATACACGTAACATACAAAATATATATTGATCAACTATTTATGTTACCAGTAAGGCTTCTGGTCAACTGTTGGCTATCAGCAGTTAAGTTTTTTTTTTTTTTTTTTTTTTTTGAGACTCTCACTCTCTTGCCTGGGCTAGAGTGCCGTGGCATCAGCCTAGCTCACAGCAACCTCAAACTCCTGGGCTCAAGCGATCCTCCTGCCTCAGCCTCCCGGGTAGCTGGGACCACAGGCACGCACCACCATGCCTGGCCAATTTTTTCTATATATATGTTTTAGTTGTCCAGCCAATTTCTTTCTATTTTTAGTAGAGACGGGGTCTTGCTCTTGCTCAGGCTGGTCTCGAACTCCCGAGCTCAAGCAATCCTCCCGCCTCGGCCTCCCAGAGTGCTAGGATTACAGGCATGAGCCACCACGCCTGGCCAGTAGTTAAGTTTTAAGGGAGTCAGTTATACCCAGATTTTCAACTGTGTGGAGAGTTGGCACCCCCTTGAACAACCCTCGTGTTGTTCAAAGGTGAACTGTATATGTGACATAGAAAGATGTTTACAATATATTAATATTCAAAAGTTATCCAGAAAAAATAGTATCAAACAGAATATACAATACTATTCCCATAAATATATACAAATATATTATACAAACACACACACATACAGATGGAAAAGCTTCAAAGAAAATATACCAAAAGGTTAGCAGTAGAGTATTCTGGAGATTGGAATTATAGGTAATTGTAGTTCCTTCTTTGTACTTAACTGCCTTTTCTGATATTTCTAAAATGACTAAGCATTACTTTTCAAACAAATTTTAAACACTTCAATATTTTTAGCCATTTAAAAAACTACTGTTCGGGCAGGTGGGAGGGGGAAGGAGGTATAGGCATATTCACACCTAATGGGTGCAGTGTGCACCATCTGGGGGATGGACACACTTGCAGCTCTGACTGGGGCACGGCAAAGGCAATATATGTAACCTAAACATTTGTACCCCCATAATATTCTGAAATAATAAAAAAAAGAATCAAAAAAATAAACTTAAAAATACTGTTATATTACAACTAAAGCCAATTACAACCATGAAAATAAATTTCCTCAAGAAATTGAACAGTTCAACCTCCAAGTAAAATACAGCCAGAAAAAACACAGTCTTTAAAGTGAAGCTGACCTGCCTCCACCTCTATCTGTATAACCTAGACAAAATATTTAACATATATTTCTTTTCAAAAAAATGGGATAATAGCAACCCCGCAGAGTTTAGTGAAAGGATTAAATGAGACATGTATAAATTAGCATGAACTAGACTTTAGCAAATGTTCATTACTTTCATCCTTAATATAATCACTAAATAATAGATGCTATTTTTGCTAGGAAAGCGGAAGGAAAGAAACAAATGCGGTTTTGTCAAAACTTCATAAAACTTATTCACTTAAAATTGTTAAGCAAACTTTGGGGGTGAAGAAACTTATATGCCTTTTTCATAAGAGTCTTATTTTAATGCTTTTTGCAGTGTTTGGTGATAGCTTCTAATTAGTTCCCATATTTATAACAGCTCTTAATCATAAGAAATCATTACTTCACTATTTAAAAAAGGAAACACATATTAACCACTTATAATCTGTAACTGCTGCCAAATTACAAATTAAAGAAGCAATTCACAAGTCAATTTTTTATCCATGGGCAGCCCCACACACAAGCAGGTTAAGTATGCCATATTAGAGCAAGTGAGTAGAGCCTTTTACCACTTATGACAAAAACAGAACTGGGCAACAGCAACCCTAGTACTATCTTGCAAAAGGCAGAGCAATCTCTCAAAAATTAAACTATGTTTCAGCTTTTCATTTTTGTTTTCTCAAAAACTACTTCCTATTTATAACGGCTTCCCAATATCCAATAACGACCTGAGACACTAGAATTATCTTGCATATTCTAATCCAACCAACAAATATTTACTGAATATCTACTGAGTACCTACTACCATTACTATTGGATCCAATCTTGCCCTGCATGTGTTCTTCCACTGTGGTAGAAAAGACAACTATGGAGTAGAGAAAATAAGTCTGATAAAAATTCAGAGACGGCTCCTGTTCATAGAGTTTATTTCTCAGATCTGCCCTGCCCTTTTTCTTTGCTAATCATTCCACATCTTTGCTCAAATACACTTTCTTTTAGGTTACTTCAAAGTTAGTGTGTGTGCCTATATTCATTCCACAAAAGCAAGCCAGTGCCAACTCTGAGCAATGCAGTAGGTTATGCCCTGGAACACCCTCCCAGTATCTGTTCCCCTATCCCACTTGCACAAACACCACAGTTATTCATCAAGCATAAACTTTTAAATCCTATCATGTTCAAGGAAATATGACACACTGGCAACAGTCCTTGCCTCCAAGGAACACACAATATAACGAGAGCTGCAAACTCCAGATGCCATTCACACTGAGTTTTTGGTAAATGGCACATGCTGGAGTTGTACAAAGCAGTGGCCCTATATATAATGGGGGAAACACACAAGCATATATGACTAAGCACAATATGACTGAAAAGTAGTATAGCTTTATGGTTAGGAGCAAGAACTGAAGCTGGGACAGCTGATTTCAAATTCTTGGGCAAGTTATTTAACCATATTGTGTCTGCTTCTGCATTTCTAAAATGGGATTTTAAAATAGCAATACTTACTACCTTACAGGGCTTCTGCCAGGATTAAATGAGTTAATACATGTAAAGCACTTGCAACAGTGCCTGACAGTGTTAGCGTTATCTTCTTATCCTTAAGTATAATAATAGAGAAATGTGTTACTACAAGAGCATAAAAGATGGGTACCTAACCAATGCGGGTGACAGTCATTACAGGTGAGTTCCTGAAAGGCTTCCTAGTAGAGTTGACTCTTCACCATACATATGAGAGTCTTTAGGTACACTAACATTATAAAGCTTTTGCAAATTATCTCTGTGTTTTTTTCATTAAAATTTTGATGCACAAGTTCCATGAAACCTTTGGTCAAATTCTCCTTCACAGGCTTAAATATCTGCCCTGACCCCTGAGTTGGAGGTTGCAGTAAGGTGTGATCGTGCCACTGCACTCAAGTCTGGGCAACGGAGCAAGACCCTGTCTCCAAGAGAAAAAAAAAGGAATAATGAAGCAGGAGAAAAACCTTTTGAATGATATCTAGACATCCTGAAATTGCTGCCTCTTTGCTTTTGTTTTTTTGAGAACCTTGCCTGGAAAAAGGAGCAACCCTCAATATTACAGATGCCATGCATTTAGCCTGCTATTGAAAATCTCCCTGAGAATGAACTAATTTTTCTGAGTTAGTTGTTATTTCTTCCCCAACTGACACATCATTTAAAAATAAAATACCTGAAAAGCCCAGCTTAGAAAAGTCTTTTAGATGTATATGTAATACCACTGAATGTCTCCAGAGGACAGATAATATTGCTGATTTCAAGTCATTTATAACCTTGGTCTTCTGCACACTGGTCTTCGATCTACAGCTTCATGCCAACAGAACAAGGTGTCCCTATTCCTTTTTACACCTTCCTGAGCATCTGTTTACCTGACTTTGGAGTAGCTAGTCAAACAAGAGTGATTTCCAGGGTTCTGGAAGATTGGCCTCATTTATTAAGAAAGTAAAACTTCTCAGGAGACAACAGAGTGATCCGAGGAAGCAGAAAGATTAACATACTACTCTGAGAAAGCATCCCTCATTCTTCAACCGGCATAAGTTAATGTTTGACACTTCACTAAATTAAATGAGTTCATAGTAAAATCCTCGTAAATGCACTCTCTTTAAAAATTTTAGTTCCCATTTATCAAGTAAAATTTTTCTCAAAGGAAATCTTAAATATGAATAATATTAACAATTACCTGATTTCCACACACTGATCTTGAACAGCAGCCAAAAGCTTTCCATTGCTTTCATGGAGGGGAAAGAAGGGGGGAAAAATACTATTATGAATATTTATAGCGATCTTCAACACAGAATTATTTTAACAAGTTAAAGTAATTTTTAAATTTTTTCATAGGCATTACTTATCCATCTTTGACCTTACAATTAGATGAGTATATAGAAACGAATGATCCAATAAAGCATGAAGTAACATGTTTAAACAATACTCATCACATGTGACAAAGGGAATTTACATATAATAAAAACCAAGAGTGAAAACGTAAGGACCCCAAGATTAACGTCAGTAATGAAATTTTAAAAGCTAATCCAGATAGAAAAAGCATTATATGAATTTTATACATCCTTACCTTGCAAGTACCAAATGCCAGTTTATCTGTTTATTAACCAAGCGAACCAGTCCATCTGGGAGCAAAAAAGGTGCAGGTCTGAAATCACAACACACCAGGTAGCTTAAAATATCATCATGAAAATCACACATGAGAAGGTAAATACTATAAATAGCATTCAATATCTCTAGGGAGAGATAGGGATTTTTTTTCCCATTAGAATATAAAATTGAATGTTAGCACACTCAAAACCAAAAGTTACTAATTTGGTATCTGAAATTTGACCATAAACATTTCTCTGTTTCCAGAAAAACACAATGGTGTGTTCAAAGGTATAAATGTTATGTACTTTCCACAAAAACAACATCTATCATACCAGTAACAGAGCAGAATGAGCTTATACCAAGGGTTTCACGGAACTTATTAACAAAAATTTCAATGAAAACACAGATAATTTGCAAAAGCTTTGTAATGTTAGTATATCTAAAGACTCTTACATGTATAGTGAAGAGTCAACTCTACTAGGAAGCCTTTCAGGAACACACCTGTATTGATACCTACTGATGCCTGATGTTAAGGTGCTCACACACAGGATAAGGCTTGTATCAGAGGTAACTCTTTTTGAGTCCTCCTTCCCAATAGATAACATAAAGAACTATCAAGCAGCAACCTGAACAGAAATATTTTCTGACCACCCTATCCAAGGGTGTTCAGGGCTAGCAAGCAGTAGCCTAGTGAGCTCAGGAACAACAGCCTATCTCTTATACTCTTTTCCCCTTCTCCCACCCACTCTTTGCTCATCTCTCTGTCCTATCGTACCCCATGCACCCCTAAAAAGCAAGACAAAATTAAGTAAAGAAATGTAAATACGTATACACATATATGCATACATATACACAGACACACACAGAGTGAAACAGAAAAACAGCAAAGTAAGCCCTAGAGAAGAGCCAGAGGTCTCATTTATAGAACTATATTATCTCTGGAGCTTTATAGATTAGATGTTCTCAAAGAAAAGGCAATCTGTAGTAAATAATTCTATAAAACAATCCCTGCACATGTATCTAAAAGAATTATAGCCTTGGTCAGAGTAATTATTTTCTTGTTCCTTTTAAAGCTGAAAATTAGCACCATGCCTGAAAATATACTCAACAGTAAAGAAATTAAAAAGTACACAAGAACTGAAACGTGAAGACCTTCTCTGATGCACAGCAATTGAACGATGACCACAAGAGAGCTGATGTAACAATAAGCACAAAGTGCTTTTTAAAAGATATGCAGCCTGCAGATGCATTATGTGGGCATTCAAGATGAGCCTGAGAACACTCATCAGAGGAAGCAGAAGGCATCATGAGATATTCTTAATAATAACTAAGGTAACTAAAAATTACCCTAAGTCTACTGGGATGTCTTGTCTGATTATGCCAAAATGTTTGAAATGTCTGTTTTATAAACTGAGTTCACTTGAATATTAGCATCTTTGTCATGATCTGGAATTCAGTTATAAACACTTAAATCATAAATACAGTAATACTGTTTGCATTTGATAGTCATAGTGGTTCTCTGAAGAACTGAAGACTCACCTGTACCAGATATATTGGTGTAAAAATAATAAATGATCTGTAATAAAAAGAAACAGCAAAGCCAAACATAAATCAGTTGTTGAGAATCATATTCAAATCAGATTTACAGACAAGAAATCTAAAATATACTGCAGACTGAATCATTACAAAACAAAAACATGGAGAACATAACTCTTAAAATGAGAGAATAAATATAACCTAATATATACTATAACTTTTACAAAGTTTATATTAAATTCCAAGTTTGTGTGTTATTCAAAAGTTTGAAGTATTTCCTAACTGTAGAAAAAATAAAAGTGGTTTGAGATGTTAAATTTAATCTAAAAAACTGTAATGACATCATGGACTAGAAGTCATAGTAATTACCATTTAAAACTAAAGTGTTTGTATAAAAATTAATACAAGATACCATTTTACATTTTATAGGAAAGATTTAAAACATAATAATACCTAAAATGGAGAAGTCCATTATATCTTGTATCACAGGATAAAATTACAGTTAATTTCTAGTACTCAACTTCTATGAAACCAAATCTTCTTTTATAAACAACTAAAATTCACTGGTACAACAAGGATGGACTTTGGAGCCAAAAATATATGTAGTCAAATTCCAAATGAATGACCTTGGGCAAGTTTTCTCACCTAAAAACGTAAGAGTAACAGCATCTACCTTGATAGTATGGTAAAAGGATTCCATAAATTAATATAGTAAAGCCCTCAAGGCACCAGCTCAACAAGCCTGACACATAATACTTACCCAAATTCTTGTTAGCTCGTATGTAAAATATGTCAGAAGTTAATGAATACCCTGGTTAATCAAATTTGTAATATGAATATCTCTGACCAGATATATCTGAAACATCATGTAAACCACTTAACATGGTCTCTCACTGTGTTTTCACCTTTAACAGCCATAGACTCTCTGAGACTCATACTGGCTTTGATCTCTACAAGGATGTGTCCTTCTGGAACATATCCATGATGCTTAAACCCAGGCTACAGTTTAGGTCTAAGTTGCATCAAAAACATGCATACGTGTACACATATATGTGTGTGTGCGTGCGTGTGTGTATATATAAAATTAAACTCAGATAACATGTATGCCACTCACTTTCATCGGGTTCTATATCATTAGTCTAAAGCAGCAGTCCCCAGCCTTTTTGGTACCAGGGACCAGTGCCATGGAAGACAATTTTTACCCAGACAGGACGGGGGCAGGAGGATGGTTCTGGAATGATTCAAGTGCATTACATTTATTGTGCAGTCAAACTTCTCTGCTAATGATAATCCGTATTTGCAGCCACTCCCCAGCACTAGCATCACCGCCTGAGCTCCACCTCAGATCATCGGGCATTAGAGTCTCACAAGGAGCACACAACCTAGATCCCTTGCATGTGCAATTTACAGTAGGGTTGGGCTTGTATGACAATCTAATTCTCCCCCCCTCCCATCTGACAGGAGGCGGAGTTTATGCAGTGATGTGAGCGATGGGGAACAACTATAAATAGAGATGAAGCTTTGCTTACTAGCCCACTGCTCACCTCCTGCTGTGCAGCCTGGTTCCTAACAGGCCATAGACTGGTACCAGTCCACAGCCCAGGGGTTGGGGACCGCAGGTCTAAAGAACCCATTTTTACCGTTAACTACATCATTATATGTAGAAAAATAAATAAGCTGTATTTACCTCGAATTGCTTTTGTGATGATAAAGGACGCACCATGTTTTCGGTTGCCTCTAGGCTACAATTAAAAATAAAAACCTTACATTTGAGAATATTCTATTACTACTTATACAATATGTAAACTCACTCTTTTTATGGGTACAAGGTATCAGCATTTTAAAACTACTTATAGATCAAAACAAAAAAAAGCAGACTCAGGACTGACGCAATGGGAGAAAATGTGAGCATGGCAGAGGTACAGGCACATGTCGGGATGAACCTTGCAGGAAAGGACAAGGATTGAGGCTGGAAATTGTTTCCAAATCAAAACACCAATCCAAAGACAAGAGGAGTCAAGGGCAAAGACCATACTGGTAGCACCTGAAAGAAGTTTTGCTCACAAGAAAACTGGTCATAGGGATTAATAAACTCATCTCTGACAGCAAATTCACTGAGTATCTGTCGTATATCCACAGAGACAACGCTATTAACAAAAAGCACAGAAAATTGCTATGCTAAATAATTCCATTCCCTAAGTACAGACTGGACACTCACTATGGGTAAGTTAAACAACACTAGGCACTACAAAAGATGCACTAAAGTGCTGTTAAGAAAAGTGCAGAGAGATACTAATTAAAAATACAAAAAAGTTATTTCACTCAACAAACATGAATTGATGTCCAATTCATTCAAGACATAATTTGGCCTTGGAGAGGGATATACAGATGAATAAGATGTAGCTGCCCTCCAAGAGCTTATAGTTCAACAACTGAAATCAATACCATGTAGAAATCAATAGAACAGCGCCTCCCCCCCCCAAAAAAAAAAACAAAGCGCCTTGAGATTTCAGTATAAACTGATGCTGTGCTTATCTTTTTTACATCAATTTATGTTAAGCATTCCGAAACACTATTGCAATTAAGGACGAATATTAAGGAATGCAAACTCATCCTTGTCTGGCAGCAGCAACAGCTTCCTCCTAGCTGCATACCCTTCAAAATATTCACACGGCTCAAGACAAAGAAAAACTAAGTAAATACTTGAAAAACAATAATATATGCAGATCTCTGTCCATCTACAAAACACATTATTCAAAATACCCAGAAACTGCAGTGGGAAGGAGGTTATAAAGAAAAATATACAAACTTTACAGGAAAATGACCTTAAGAATAGGAGCAGTTTCTCCAGTAAAAAAACACTCAGAAAAGATATAAAAGAGAATTCATATGGGCTGGACTCCATAATCTTTAATAAAGATCCTTTTCATCTTACTACTTCCTCTGAGTCTCAAACAGTAACTGGTACGTTAGGCACGCAGTATCTGTTGAATAAACGTGGATCCGTGGTTCCTTCTCTTCACCCTAGGCCCAGGAGGCCTTCCCTATGAAACAACTGATAAACCCAAGGTCCAGTTCATAAATTATCAAGCCTTATAACCCCTTGTCTAGCAGAGACCCCAACTCTGGTCAGCAGCTCCTTACTTTTCACTCCTTACTCTTCACAAAAAAGCAGCATTTTTTGCTCACACCTCTACTATAGTGCACGTTTATTGGATTGTCTCCCTCCTAAACTGGAAGCTCCAAGAAAGTTTATTCATCTCTCTATCCCCAACACCAAACACAATATCTGGGACACCGAGACGATAGACACACTTATCAAATGCTTGTTTACTGAAACACACAAGGACTGCCACGATTCCGCCCCATCTAGTGGTAAAGGATTAGAGCCCGTGCTCCCCGGCAGCATGCCAGATATTGAAGACTGTAACGACCTGGAAAATTCTCCCTCCGCCACCGCGGTTTAGGATCGGCCCAGACCAGCCCTCGCCAGCCTGCAAGAAGGGACCACCGAAGAGTCCAGACATAAGGACCCCAGAGTCCAGCACTGTGCCCTCCGCTCCAAGTACAGAGTGAAACTGACAACCAGAGCGGAAAGGCACCTGGCTCAGAGCACAAGGTTCCCCGATAACCTAATTCTGAGCCCTGGAGGAATCTCAAGGACTTCCCACCGCCCTCGCCTTGGTAGACCCAGACCCCCGCTTGCTCAAGATGCCGTTGCCGGGGCGACCGCACAAGCTGCCGAGCCCTGCTCCCCCGCCCACCCAGCTCCCCTCCGCTACGTGGCTCTATCTCCGTGGCTCTGCCCACAAAGCGCCCGCGCCAAGCTGGCTGAAGCCGTAGAGGGGCCTGGTTCACCTGCACTTCTGTCTCCGGTGGCCACTCGGTGTTGACCAACAAGTCATAGAGAATCGTCTCCTCCTCGCCCTCTGCAGTGCCTGGACTCCAAGCCGGCCCTGACTCGGGGGCCGCCATGTTTGCCCGGGACTCGAATAACTGAAAGAGAGCCACGACGGCGTCCAGCACTGGACAAGTTTCCCAAGCCGCAGCAGCTTTTGCTTCGCGCGGAAGGGCGTGGCGTGAATGGCTGCGGAAAGGAAGTGCTGGGTTAACCCTTTTATGAATAAGAAGGACGATAACTATTGCTTGTCTTGGGTACGACTTGGTCTCAGTCCCAGTGCACTCCTTGTTAACTAATCTGCGTGAGATCAGCCAAGTTACTCAACCTGTCTTATCCAGTCACCTTCTATAAAGCAAATGGTAAAAGCACCCCGCCCCCGCCCCCAGAAATACTATTCATTCATCTCTTCTTTGCCTAACAGAGAATATTCAAAGCAATGGTTTTTAAATAAACAACCAAAAAATTATCCAATGCAAGAGATCAAGCCAATGAAAAGTACCTCGGGAGGGATGCTATAGGCGCTCAGAAAAGGCAGTGAAGGCCACAGGGTCTTCAGGGAATTCCTGGGGGAAGTGGTGCTTTCCTGGGTCCTTAACAATAGGTAGAATTTGAATCCAGTGAAGAAGTTTTGGGTAGAACATTTCAAGTAGGAGGAAATGGAGTGAGCAAAGACAGAAGTACATAGCCAAAGAGAGCAGGAAGCTGAATAGAATACAACTTAAGTTGAGAAAGGGTGTGGGGGCAATAAAGTTGAAATAATAGGTTGAGAACCTGCATGGAGGGAGCTAAAAGGCCAACTTCATTTGTTCATTCATTCATTCAACAAGTGTCTTTTTGTGGAGAGCCCTGTACTCTAAGGCAGTCTATTGTAACCTGAATGAATATGCAATGGACAAAGTACTAGCACTGTATCACATTCAAGAGAAGCACAAATACTGAAGATTTCCTGAAGGAATTATATCGCATAATATCCGTCAAGATGTATTAGGCAGTCATGCAATTAAAAGCCTCTGCCAGGAAGCCTCTAATGGCTCTCCTTTCTCTCAAAGCTTAATGACCTCAAAGCCCTACATCATGGACCAGCTGCTACCAGTTAGTCTCATGCCTCATTTCCTGCTCTTCTCTCTACCTTCAGCCACACTGGCCTTGCTGTTTCTGAACTCTCCAAACACACATCCACTTCAGGGACTCTGCAAGGGCTGTATCCTCTGCTTAGAAGGCTTCCCAACCCCCCTCACTTATCTCCTTCAAGTTTTTGCTCAAATGTCACCTGCTCTCTGAAGCCCACCCTGACCACTCATTTTTAAATTTGCAACCACCCTTCCCCAACTCCAGCTCTCCAGAGCTGCTCTATTTTTTTCCATAACACTTGTTATCATCTAAAACACTATACAATATATGTTTATTCTCTGTCTCCATTCATTAAAATGCAAGCTCTGCCAGGGAAGAGTGCTCTATCTACATACATGCAGATGCTATATACATCCCTACTATGTCCCCAGAATTTATAACAGTGCCTGGCATAGAACAGAGGACAAAATATATATTATTAATATTTGTTGAATAAATGCAAGACTTCCCAGAAAACCTCTTTTATGCATTATCTCCCCAAAGTATTTCTCTGCGCAGCAGCTGTGCCATTTTATCAAATCTTTCATTGTGAACACCAGACATCTGCTCTCCCCCTGCCCCTAGACTGACAATGTGGGAGCCCTGCCCATGTTGGGTGCTGTAGAATATGAAGAGGTAGGAATACCATCCACACGGCATGGGTGGGGGCTGTGCCGACGCACTGCACAGCTCCAGTGGCCACCCTATAGGAAAAGGAAAGCCTGTGTGCATAGTGAGAGAATAAAATTAACACATTGAGAAAAACAGAAGAGAGTAGAGACTTCATTTGATATAAGCACGCCTGAAATAAGTAATACCTGTGCGCTTCCATCTTCCCAGGTAATTGATCCAGTGCATTCTCTTTTATGCTTAAGCTAGTTTGAGTTAAGTTTCTATGCATCAAAACCCAGAGTTTGGTTGCCGTGTACTATTACGGTCATCTAATAGATTTCTTAATTTAGCTGAAATTCCATCATTGGTTCAAAGATACTTTAAGTCATGAATAAATCATTCTAAAAAGCAAAATTGCTTTCCAAATAACCAACACAAATGATAACTCTGTGAACTGCTTAAGGAAATGAGACTGAAATAAAATTTGAGACAATTTCAAAATAGGCATTGTCATCATCATCATGATCATAGCAGCTACATTTTGTGTACCTAGTCTAATTTAAGCACTGTGCCACGCACTTTATTATACTTTATCTATGCTCCTCTCTATGACACTGTAAGAAGTATGTTAATATCTATCTCTATAGATAGATATAGATTAGTAAGTTGAGGCTCTAAATTATTATGACCCAACCAAGGTCACATGCTAGTAATGGTGAAGCTGGAATTGAAACACAGTTTTTATCTAAAGTCCTAATTATTAATTGAAAAGGTACTGTGATATACCCATTTGAAAGAGCAATAATCTGATGTTTTTATAAACCTTTGATGAGAAGGAAAAAAAATAGAACAATTTTCCTATTTCTTCCTATCCTCACAGAATATCAAGTATGCCTCAATCGAACTAAAATATAATTTTCATTCACTTTGCTGATGGCCTCAAATATTCTACCTTAAAATTAGATAAAAGTTACCTAACAATATCTCACATAAAGAGATCATTTCTCTCCTCTTGCCTCTTCAATGTAGAGCTGTCACTAACTGATACATTCTTTGGTAGTAGCTCAGCTTTTTGGGTCCTATCAGTTTAAAAATCCATTAAGCTAAAAGCCGTTAATTAATGATTAAGCATTTAACCCTTTTATGCTTCTCCATATTAGAGACCAAGAGATTAGTTCATCATATGAAACTGCTTCTATTTTAAATTTGAAATTGCATAATAAAATTGAATTTAAGCATTTAAACACTACCTGTTATAGGTGTCATATATTTGTATTTGATTGGATGGTGCACTAGCTCTTTATGAAGAGTATAAATTTTAATCATTATAATAAAATAATATTGAGAGCAACTCAAGAAATTTTATTTCCTCCAGAAAGCCTGTAGAATCCCAATCAATCCTTCCATAAATATTCTAAGACTCTCGTAATATCTCTTGGCAGCAAAAATAGATATAAAGTTCATGCATGGTTTTAGCCAAGAAGGAATCTCCAGCCCCCTACTGAAAGTTCACTTATTCTAATTTGCTACACAATTCAAACAGGCCATTCCCTCCCCTCCATTTTCCTCACTTACAAATTACATGGAACAACAAACTCAGAAATAGGCCCTACTAGAAGCACATAGAGTGATAAATACAAAAATCAGCAGCAAGTGCAAGAGATGAGCAAATAAACTGATAAAAATATATTGGTAAAATAATGAATTATTGACTTAAAAGTGAGAATAGTTCTTTTCTTTCATTTTGTTTAAAAACAAAAATAGATGATGTGTAATATACTTTGAATTGCATCAGAAAATAAGATGGATTAATGGATAAGTAGAGGAGAAATAAATGGAAAAGTGTGTGATAAAGCATGTATGGCAAAATACTAATGATAGAATCAATCTCATTGGTGGGTGCATGAGTGTTCATGGGGTAAAATTCTCTCAGCTATGTTATATGTGAAAACTTTCATAAGAAAATATTGGAGGAAATGGTAAATCTACAATTTTATTTATTTATTTATTTATTTTTATAAATCTTTTTTTTTTTCAGAGATGGGGGTCTCACTCTTACTCAGGCTGGTCTCGAACTCCTGAGCTCAAGGTATCCTCCTGCCTCAGCCTCCCAGGTGCTAAGATTATAGGCGTGAGCCACTGCGCCCCGCCAAATCTACAGTTTTAAACAGCAGAAAGAATAAAATGAAAGAAATACAACGCATATCTACCAAAACATAGAATGGCATAAAGGACATAAAGGCAGGGAAGGGCAGAATAAATTAGCAAATATAAACCAGGATAAAGAGAAAATCTCCCATTGGAATAAGATGGTACAATAATCATTAAGGTCATGCAACACTCACATATGCATCCACATATATACCTCCCATACGCACACTTCTCTCTTCCAGCCTCCCCTCACCTTTATAAAGGGTAATATCAGAAGTTTGGAATATAATTTCTTCCCTGCTCCCTTCATGTGTTTTAACTGCGTACGGAAAATTCTGTCCTTACATCTTCAAATGTTGCTTATACACCATTCTCTTTTTTTTTTTTTTCTGCTT